>VZTU01032790.1:0-10795 GCA_013400835.1 Zapornia atra | reverse complement strand
CACCAGGGCACACTGCTGGCTCATAGCCAACCTGTCATCAACCAGGATCGCCAGGTCCTTCTCCGCAGAGCTCTTCCCCAGCAGGTCATCCCCCAGCCTGTACTGATACAAATGGTTATTCCTCCCCAAGTGTAAAACTTTACACTTGCACTTGTTGAATGTCATTAGGTTTCTCCCTGCCCAGCTCTCCAGCCTGTCCAGGTCTCGCTGGATGGCAGCGCAGTGTTCCTTGCGTGTCAGCCACCCCTCCCAGCTTTGTATCATCGGCGTACTTGCTGAGGGCAAGAAAAACCTCTCACACTCAGCCATTGAAAAATAACATCCCAACGTGCCCTGTGATTACCCAGAAGCCAAGCAAGGTCTTCGGCACAGCAGAATTATGGCCTGGCCTTTGACACTTGAAAACAGAGTCCTGCAACTGGGAGTACTGGTCACAGGCTGCTTCGGACCTACGTCAAGACCCTGATGCAGGCAAGCAGCAGCAAAAGGTGTCTGCCTAGCCACGGCCTTCCACGGACGCCCACCAAATTATTAGTACATCATTCCTGACAGCATTGTGCCCTACACAGCCCCCACCCACACCTCGCTGCGTGTGTACAGACTTCCCAGCCCTCACTGCAAACCAGGGTTAAGGCAGATAGATGGGCCTCCCCCTCATGAGAAATCTCAGGCGGAGGAACACCACTCTGAGGGCAAACATGAACACACACGTGCACGTATAGAGATTACTGGATCCTTCATCCTTTCCCCATCCCTAGCAGAAATTTTCAATAGTTAAGTTCTTGGGCCTGCTCAGGCCTGACCCTCCTAATTTTGAAAAAGTGCAAAGTGGATTGAGGAAGGGTCTTTCCAAAAGAATCCCTGTCGAATTTAATGCACAGTCACCTTGGTCACCCCCAGATTCCCAACCCAAAAGGAAGGAAGGAAGAATCTGTCTGGCAGGTGGGTGCACCTCTACACATGCATGCACCCACCCAAACAGCCATGCATATATTCACGAGGGGATTCTTTGGAAGTCTTTCCAATGAGCGTTTTTCACCAGGAAAGTAGGGCAAAAGGAGAAGAGTGATAGGGGGTTTTCAGATCTTAATCATCTTCTTCCTTTAATTTCTACCTTTTCTTAAACTCAATTATCTTCTTCATCACAGTCACGCTGCTGGCATAGACACCCTGCCAGCCTTGACTACTGGCATGGTTAACATGCCTGTATGAGCCCTGTCAGTCAACCTACTGCTACCAATGATAAAGCTGCATCAATACTGGCAAAAATACAAATTTTCTTCAGGAAAAAAAAAAAAAGACAGAGACATAATCCTCATCTTCATCACCCCTTATTAATGATTTTAATGTGCAATTGCTCATTGTGCAGCGCTCAACTCTCTGTGCTGAGACCAGTGATTCAGACAATGCTGCAAATTTCATTTTCATACACCACGGTTTCTTTTGCCAATTGTCAGCGTTCACCCAACTTGCAGAACAAAGAGCACAGCTGGGCCCAACCCCTGGGAGACTCTAGTATAGCCCAGAACATCTCTGAGACCTGAGGGCAAGCCACCATCTCCTAAACATGACAGAGGCCACTGCCACCATTGCCACAAGCTGGAGGATCAACCTCCAAATCCATAGGCACAGGATGAGCAGGAGGCAGCAACGGGTGGCTGAAGGCTGACCTGCTCCTGACAGCACAAGAGCAGCACAAGGAATTGCTCTACTTCCACCTCCGCTCATTTATGTCTCTCCTTCATGGGCTGCTTCTGTCAGCAGAACCATGTTTAATCCACCTTGCATCTGACCTGTTGATGCTTTGCAAAAAAACCCAGGTAGCTGCCCTGTGTCGTCCCTCAAAACCAGCCTTGCATCATGCCGAGTGCTGAATGACTACAGGAAAAAAAAACCTTCTGTCAGCTTAATCTCACGAGCACTAAGCATAAAGAAGAAAAAACACAGTGTCATTCAAAATACTGCCTCTTTACGAGCATAACAAATCCTCTGTGGAGTAAAATTACCAAATTGGTCGATTCTTTCAGAGGGCCATTATGCAGACAGAAATGTAAAAAATGTGTGTGTGTGCTGGTTCTTTTTTCAAAGCTGCTGATTGTTCGTGTGTGTGTGTAAATAAAGCTTTCACATTCATAATCAACCACCTCCTCTTTCTTCCCTCCCCTCCTGCCTTATTCTTTTCATACTGCTTCAAGCCTTTGTTAGGAGCAGTAATCACACAATGAGATTTGCCTGAGAAATTTCAGAAGAATCAAAATGAAGAAGAAAAAAAAAAAAAAAAAAAGAAAAATCATCCCATTTTCATGAAAGCATAACATTTCAGGCTCTTTTTCCCCTATGACTGAACACAAATCCATGCTTCTGAACACCTTTAAAATTTTTGAGCAAAGGAAATGGAAGTGTTATTCCCCAACAATGCGAAAATGACAGCGATATTGCAAAGCACAGGCTGTAAAAACTTCCAAAAGGGATAGCATAGCAATGAAACACTCCCTTTTTATCTCAGAAAGAACTGGGTAACAAACAATTGCAATAAAGGAAATAGTCAAGGTAATTATTTCAAAACATGCCTATGTGTTTAAACCTTACATGCTTTCTTTTTTTTTTCCTTGGGAAAGGCGATTTAAGAATGCAAAGAATCCCCCAGCTCAGCCAGTTCTCAGCTGATGGAGTTCCCTGCAGCAATGGCTTGAACTGTTCTTTCCCCTTCTCTGTTCACCTTATATCTACTAATACTGTATCACGTCCACTGATACTACAGAAACTAACTCATGCAATCTGTTACTGATCTGGATTCAGGTCAGAGAGGAAGATGGATATACTTTTTGTACAACAATCAGCTTTTTTTCCCTTTTGGTGAAGACAAATGAAAATGGGAAATGGGAAAGGGGAGGGAAAAAGGAAAAAAACAAATGGAAGAAACAGAGAATATGAAGACTTCCTTTTTTTTTGATGCTGTGATTCTCCAGATTGACATTAAAGAAGACAGAAGATAAGGCAAAGCTACCTTTTAAAATGTCTTTTCATCAAGGTACTGCAATGCCTTTCAAACTCTAAATCATATTGCAGTCATCATAACCAATAATAATTTATGTTCATAAGGTATTTTTCATGGAAATATGTGACTTCAGCCTAGCTTAAGAACCCACGGACTGCAAGTATATAATTGTTCCTTAGTTACCCACCCAAGCCAATGTTGAATCAAGTTTTTTAGGCTAACTTGATTTGTTTTCACAGACTGGCTAATAAACCTTGAGTTAAACTGTGGCATGTAAAACATTTAGCATCCCAAGAATTAGAAAATTCTCTAAGACAAACCTTTTAAGTATAATCAATGCACTTGTTAGAAGTAATTCAGCTTGATTTGAACTAAAGACTAAAACCAAGAATAAAATCCGGGGGGGGGGGGAGAAAACCCTGGCATATTTTCTACCAAATCATAGAAAGCTACTTTGATGCATCAATCGCAAATTCACAATGAATTCTAGAAATTATGGTTTGGGTAAAAAAATAGTAGAATTCATTCTTGACTAGAGAAAGAGAATATGAATGAAAAGAAACAGTTTAAAGTGTTCAGATCCTCAACTGTATTACATACTAATTATAGCACAAAAGAAATCTAGATGTCATTGACCTGGACAACTCAATATTATTAGCAGTTGCACACAACTGAAATACATTTGTGAAGTTTTCCTGGTAGGATAATGTGTTTGTGTTTATTACTGTAACAGCTTGTCATCATTATCTGTTAGGCATTTTTATCTGTTTATTTTCCAAACTGCTTTATAACATTAAAAAAAAACCACCAAAAAATACCCCTTTCTCTTGTAATGCTTTCGTAACTACTGCAAGATTTATGTATTACCTCAACTTAAAGTGCAACAGATGGATTGCCAGCAGGAAACCATGAAATTGTCAGAAAGACGGTAAGAAAAGGAGAAAAAACTGCAAAAACTGCAAGAGTTCCTATATATAGACTGTGTTTGATCTACTATACTACTCTGCTGTCATTCCTGTGAATGCTTATTCTCCTGGAAAAGTGTATTCTTATCCTAGCAGGAAAGCAGAAGGGGCCACAGGGCTTCCCAAATTATGAATAAGGGACGTGCAGCAACGCATTGACTGTGATGTGCACTCATTTTTGCTAGAGTTCTTACCAAGCACCAAAGCAGGGTATGGAGAATTCCATTCATTAAGACGTATGGGGAGGCCATATAAGGTAAGAGTGAGTAACTGGAAGACAAATGATTTTAAAAAAAAACCAACACGAGACCCAGTTGACACGAAGAATTTACAGAAAGGCTACTTTTTAGAAGATTATATTCACAGGTGGAGACAGATAATTTTATTATTAGAACTGTAAGGGGAATTTTTTTTTTTTTAAGACAGTGAATAGTTTGCATGTTTGATACTTGTGGTAAAACAGTTTTGTGCACAGTAAAAAATATTTAACTGCTTTGGAGGCCTGGTGTCTCCATCAGCAGTACAAAAGGCTTCTATACCAGGGTATAAACAGCTTCTCCTCTCCTGACAATAAACATATGGATGCTTTGCAGGCATAAAAATATAGGGTACGTGTGACAGCAGTGAGCACAATTAGACAATTTGGGGAAAGTGTCCTGCAGGGTTCCTCACCCTCCCTGGCCGTGTTTGGGAAGGAAGCTGAGTTGGAGCAGAGGAAGGGTCAGAAGCACGCAGACACCATGATGGTGTTGAGCGAGAGCTGAACGAGTGGCAGCAAGCCGGGGCTGATGTGCGCTGGCAGAGCCTGCTGACTGCGACAGGAGCCGCAGGACACAGCCGCGAGCCTGCGCTGTGCTGTATGACACACGCAAATGGCAAAATCTCTGTTCCAAAGAGGGCTTGATCTCCTCGCTTCCACCAAACCAGCCAATCCCACCCCCTGGAGCCAGATCAGACACCACTCCTCATCTCACTGCACCACCTCGGTGTGCTGTTTTCCAAGAGGTAATCTATTTGCCAACTTCTATTTTTGTCAGATCAACCTGTTCCCTGAAGCATAATGAAAACTCCTTGCCAGATCAATTTGTTTCTGAAGTTTCCTGGTTGCCAGCTCCACTCCAAGTTATTTCATTTTGTCTGCATGTCAGAACTATTAGGCTGACAACTGCTTAAATCCTTCGTTATTGTCACAGGTGGGGACTAGGGGGGAGGAGGGGCTGGATAACCACAAAGCGAAGCAAAATGTCTGCCCTGTGGGGATGGCACTCCAAGTGATATGAAAGCAAAGGAAAGTACTAGCAGTGGGTGCTGCCACTGCGTAGTGGGAGAGATGAAGGGATCTGGAGCTTTTATGTCCTGCTGTGTGGGTGACACGGTGCTGCAGGCAGCAGGACTGAGATTTTAGCAGGGGCTGAAGCACCATTCAGCAAAGCAGGCCTCTTTCAGGACCCTGGGAGACACGTCTGGGAGGTACCAGAGCTCCTGGTCTGGCTGAACCCCGCCACTCAGTTGGTGAAGCGATTAGCTGAGTAATCCTACTTCATTACTGTCCTTGAATGGAATTACTAATTTTTTTTGACCCTGTACTGTATTTTGTCAGGGAGTGGCAAAAGCCAGTGTCCAAGAAGAGATGAGTCAGGCTACGTGAGCAGACAAAGGAAGCAGATCTGCAGTCCTGCAACAGGGCTGCAAGGCTGTCAGCATGTTAGAGAGACACACAGGGGTTTTATGAAAGACTCTGCTGAGTCATGTATGACAGCAAGGAGACAAAGGCAGTTTGAAGGTGAAACAGAGTATACACAGAGAAGATTACCAGGAAAAAGCCTGTGTTTCACATTATCTGTTCTTTGGGGCTTCGCAGGAAATTATGTGCCTTGGTTTTTGAAAGCAGCGTGTTGCAGAAGCTCTGTGTGCTCTGCTCTGGGTTCATTCTGCACGCTTTGCTGTGAAGTAGGACAGTGCTGATTAGAGTTAGACAGCTCATAACCCTATTCAGGATTTTTCTCCCTAGGAGAAAGAAGGGAAAAAAAAAAAGAAAAAAAAAAAGCTGATGTAATTCCCTAGGGCTCCTTCGCTGGGTTTGCTATTGCATAGCTACACAGTCTCCCAGAGTAATTGTCTTAACAACATCCCAACCCCCCTCTAGACTGAAGGACCTTCTGGCTGCTTTTCCTTGCCTGTGTTTTCTGCTCTATGTAAGGAATGAAACGGGGAGAGTGAAATCAGAAGAATAAAAAAGGTGATGAAATTTTCAGTTCAGACACAGAAGGTACATTCAGTACTGGATGTCAGAGGGAAATCTGAGAAAGTAGCTTTTGCGTTCCAGACTCTGACTTCTCTACTGATGGGGTGAAACTGAAGTGGGAGGCGGCGAATGACAGGCTGCTGATCCTCTGCAGCAGAGACCCTTTCCAAACGGTATCAGGCCAGCAGAGACTCTGTTCAGATCCTCTGCCTCCCGTTCCAGCACAACACGCCATCGTTTCATTGATTCTGAAAACTTGCTTCTTGATCACACCCACAGGTCTCATAAATGCACTACAGTTAAATTCATCTTGGCCTGATGGATCACACATATATCTGAGCCCTTGTCTGAACCCCCCCAAAATACGAGTCTGGAAAAACAACAAATCTGCTTCCAAATAAGCAGGAAAAAACCAGACACGCTAAAGATTTCTTTTATAGGAGCAAATGCCGCATTCCCCTAAATCTGTGACCACTCACTTTAAAAAGCAACATCTGAGGAATCAAAGGAAATACTCAGATTTGGAAGGCCAGTCATATTTGAATGTAAATAGCTGTTTATGCACTTGTGGAGGGAAATCATTTTACAGTACATTACGAAACAGCTTGCTGCCTCTGTGTCTCTTTTTTCCACCTGAAAAGTAGGTCAACAATCCTTGTGGCTTTGAAAGGAAGAAATGAGGAATGCTTGTTGAAAACAAGCAGGGTTTAATTTCAGTCGTAAACAGAAAGAAATATTAGCTCTACCTCCTGTACATGAGATTTCAGGGTATAGCTGGAAGTCAGGCACCACCGCACGCTGTGCAGCGTTCACAACCGAGAGCCAGCTGCACCCCAACTTTTCAGTCCTCTGCTTCAGTATCGATACAAGCAGATGAGTGGCAATTTACAGCCCACAGCAAAATAAAATGAAAACCTCTCTGGTGTGGAATAAAAGGGGGAAAGGAGAAATGGGCTCGGACAGCCTTAAAAGCAAGGAGCTATTTGGGAAAAGGAAGATGGCAAGGTGACCAAAGGATCTGATGATTCAGCACATCCCATCGTAACTACCCAGAATATTACAGACTAAATGGGATCTTAAAGCTATTTATGGATGCTTACATCAACAGAACAAAACCCAAAGGGAAAATAATAATTACATGTCTTACCTTCCCTTGGAAAAAACATCCACTGAGGACACTATGGACTTTTATGTAACCAAGCCCCACAAATCTAAAAGAACCTGCATTTCTCCTGTGATAAAATAACATTTCTCATTTATAAGAAATAGCGATTGATACGCTTCTAAAAGCAGTGATCAGTTACTGGGAAGACTTCTGTTTTCTGCTATCAGGAAACTTCCAGCACCAAATGGGAAGAACTTGCCTGTTACGTGATAGTAGGAAAGTTCTTTACAGAACTAAACACATCACCACTCAGTGCCGGTACACGCTTACACAGACGTGCATACCTATAACCATGACTGAAGCAGTTGCATATTTTTCTTTTTAGCTTTCTTGATAGCCTGCTGAGAGTACTTTATTTTACTTACACAGGGACAAAATACCTAGGACCCTGTGGTTCTGACCACCCCACTTCATTCCGTTTGACAGTAACTGCTCCGAAAATATCCTGAGTAAAAACCGAGCCCTATTTATATTCTAGCTCAGATAAACAATACTGCATATGCATTAGTGAGGCAAACTGAATAATAAAATCCCAAACAATGCAAGATAGCACAATTTTATTTTGTCTAGCTATACAATGAATTTTAAATAGCCCTTTAAAGTGGAAAAAAAAAAAGTACTTCGTGACTTCGGTTGAGATTGCAAGCATTAGTGGTGTTTGTAATGTGTCCAGTGATTCTGGTGGATCCTTGTCAAATTGCAGCAGGCTTTCCATTTGGATTTTCTCTATCATTAGGTCTTATTTTCCTGTCAGTTTGCCCACTTTGTCATGAGTTTCTTTCAGACAACAGACTAAGCAACATACCTCCTGCAGCAAACGAAATCAGTCTATAAAAATAAAAATGTTTTAATAATAATTTCCATAAAAGATGGCTTATCAGAATGTATAAAAAGAATGCTAGACTCGTGATAGGCATCTCAGTTTTCTCAACCACACAAAAAAAGCTTTGCTTTCCTTTCCTTATTTTCTTCTTCCAGAGTTGATACACCAGGATTATATTTAGGACTCCTGAAATGTGTTAAAACAACCCAACAATAACTTGCCAAATTCAGCTGTGATGAGAGTTGGGGTTTAAGCTGCAGAACAAGTTTAAATTAGTAAGAAAAGGGGAGATGTTAACGTTTTTCCACTCTGACAGTCAAAATCTAAATCCAAAATCTTTTAAATCACACTGATAACTTCTCACAGGCTGAAGCAATCCTGTGTTAATTATGGACATGATTGTTGTTTTAAGCAAACATCAGTTTACGTCAACCCTGAACTTTACAGTCCCCCTTACTTGCTTTTGCTGAAATACTGAGTGCACCCTCAGCAAGTTTGCTGATGACACCAAGCTGGGTGGTATGGTTGACACACTAGAAGGAAAGGAAGCCATCCTGAGGGATCTTGACAGGCTGGAAAGGTGGGCCTGGGGGGAACCTAATGAGGTTCAACACTGCGAAATGTAGAGTCTTGCACTCGGACTGTCNACTCTGTCCTCATGAGGCCCCATCTGGAGTACTATGTCCAGATCTGGGGCCCCCAATACAAGAAAGATGCGGAACTGTTGGAGAGGGTTCAGAGGAGGGCCACGAAGATGATTAGAGGGCTGGAGCACCTCCCCTACCAAGAGAGGCTGAGGGAGCTGGGCTTGTTCAGCCTAGAGAAGAGAAGGCTGCAGGGGGGACCTCATTGCAGCCTTCCAGTACCTGAAGGGAGCATACAAACAGGAGGGGAATCAATTTTTTAAAAGGGTAGACAATGGTAGGACATGGGGGAATGGATTAAAGCTAAAGGAAGGAAGGTTTAGATTAGATACTCGGGGAAGTTCTTTACAGAGAGAGTGGTGAGGTGCTGGAATGGGCTGCCCAGAGAGGTGGTGGATGCCCCATCCCTGGAAGTGTTCAAGGCCAGGCTGGATGGGGCCCTGGGCAATCTTGTCTAGATCATGCGTGGAGGTTAGTGGCCCTGCCTGTGGCAGGGGGGCTGGAACTCCATGATCCCTGGGGTCTCTTCCAACACAGTCCATTCTGTGATTCTATGATTCTACAGCTCTCATTGTTCCAAAATCAGAGTAACTTCTTGTGTTAATCAGTGCAATTTTCTGAGATTACTGGAAAGGCATTAGATTAGGTCAGCAGAGAAATTGGCCCCCTGCGTGTATCCTAATTTAACATCCCCATGAAATACCACATCACTCACATCAGTCTGACTTTTACCCTTGGAATGAGTTTCACTGTGCACTCTTGCAGTGCAGATTCATACTGTCATTGACTTTGCTGTATAATCTGTCCCAGGGTCTCTGGAGAGATCTCACTCCAGGCAGCATTTGACAGACTTTGGCTTTCTGTTTTCTTTTTCTCTTTCTTTTCTTGTTTAGTGACTATCTAGGAAAAAAACCCAGGAAAGACAAGAGGTAAATGTTACCCCTTTTTTTTGTGGTTTTGACTGAGGTTGCAGAGGGGACTGCAGCTTTATCACTCCCAGGAGGTCCCGTGATGATGGGCAGCTCAGTACACTGCTTGTTTTGCCAGCTCCCTCTGGGCTGATGAGGAACATCATGGTACAGAGAAGCTGCAGTGAGGTTCACAGATTCTGGTACTGCACAGGCCAGTTGGCATAAGGAGGGCAAGGCTGCTCTTTCTTATCATCCGAGCATCAGATGAGTCACTTCAGAGGACAACGGGCTGCAGTCCTTACTATGATCTGGTAAGGGAAGGCTGGGGTCTCACCAGCTACAATAAGCTCCCACTGCCTACAATTCCCAAATAATTCTGGTGACACTGTCCTTAGAAGGATGTTCTCTTCTCAGTGCACCAAATAGTGCAGTAGCTACATGCCAGTGCCAACTGGGCTTAAGAACCATTCAAGGGCTGACTCCCATCCCTTAAATCAAGGAAATTTAGAAGGAAATACTTTAATATATAAGCAGCTCTACGCGAATATAAATGTAACCTATTGAATGTATTGCTTGCTTGGTTTCAATGCATATGTCTGGCCAGTTTTGCAGCACCCAGAGAGTGACAGGTTATTGGGGTACAGAAAGAGCTGCTAATTAGAGAAATACGCATTTCTTCTGTTTCAGTTTGGTTCTGAACCACAGTATGAAGACTGACAGCAATGGCCCGGCATGCTGCTACCCCTCAGCCTGAACTGCCTGAACATGAAACAGCAAAACGTGAAGAGGGGCTCAGCTGGGGACAGGCAGGGCCAGGCCACGCCAGGCCAGGCTGAGAGGCCCAGATCACCAGGGAGCCCCAGGACGACCGCTGAAGCAGCCTCGTAGGCGCGAGGGGGCTTTCAGACCTCTCCCTCGTACGTTTTCTCCTTTATTTTGACAAAACCTCCCCCACCGCCCACAAACCCACCTTACAGCAGAGCGAGGTGCAGTGCGTTACAGGGGAAACCCTGAGCCTGGGCGGGCAGGGAAGATGGCGGACAC
>VZTU01032789.1:0-34629 GCA_013400835.1 Zapornia atra | reverse complement strand
AAACTTAACCTCAAAAAAAAAAAGGTTTCAAGTTATTCAGCTGTGACAAAAAATATTGTGTTTTGCTTAATGATTCAGTAACAGAGAGCCATGTAACATTTCTGAATTCAGATCACTGAATTTCAAGACAAAAAATACAAGCTGAATGAGGGTTAAAACATTTAAAGATATTTGTTTCAAAATTCAAAAAGACCAATGAGCATTTGGAGACTAATCAACTGAATACAGATTTCAATTTACTGTATTCATCTTGTTGGTTTTCTTTTTGTTATTGGACCAGATACTATACGTGGGCAGGTAGGAGGCTGATAAATAAGGTTCTCTATTTAAACTGATGTTTTACTGAAACCAAACAGAAATGCTATTACTTTATTAGGAAAGAAAAAAACCAAAAAGCCTGGAATAACTATTTTGCCTGTCTCAATGGAAATAATTAGGTAGCTGTGTATTGGTCGGCATACAGAAGCCTGAATCTAAATATATACACAAAGTAAATTTAAACACCAAGTGCTGGTTTCATTCTCAAATAAAAACATATTACCGAAGAAGAGGCTTAAAATATTAAATTAAAGAATATATAATGTAGTGTAGACTAAGAACATATTTCAGGGTAAAAGAAGGCACCGTAGTATCCAAAAAGACTGGGGTTTATGCCATAATAATTTTTACATACCACTTAAATGCTATTACTGTTCGTTCCTGCTTTTCCTTCAAAAGTAACCTAATAGTCTTCAAACTAAGATGTTCTTTACAAGATAAATGCTACTTGCAGGGTCAGCAGGCCTTCAGAAATGCTTACAGAAGTGCCATTTAGGATGGTTGGGTTTTTTTGTTTTGTTTTTTTTTTAAACAGGATGTATTTACTTAAAAGGGTGAACTGAAATGCGCCACAGTCTCCAAGAACATGAGCTGTTCCATTTGAGGGGGCTCTAGGATGCTGTAAAATAGAATTTAGGAATGAAAAATAATAATTTGAGAAAAAAATAACCCACCATTATCTTTTCCTAAAAAATTTACAATTACTTGCCCCCAAGAATATATTTGGAAAAAAAATCATAGATTAACAATTATGACACACAGAAAAAAACCAAACCAAAACAAAAGCAAAAAGACAAAACCCAAAACCTATGCTCCATCTTTAGACAGCTGGCAAACTTCCCTCTCCTTCCCATCTCATCTACTGGACATCTGCAGTGTGGGAATCTGGGAAAACAACACTAAATTTTCAGGGTTCAGATCGACTTATGGTTGCAGGTTTGACTAGTATGAAGCTATGTACGTATCACATGTGTCTAGACAGCTTTCCCAAGACCAGGCATGCCAGGTCTGCTTTTGTACTGCTTCCAGAACCCCCACAAAAGTTCAAATTCAGCAGAATATGCCACATCCAGTTTTAAGCCTAGAAGACAACGTTATCAAAGGCCCTTCTACAAATGCAGCACAGAAATGAAAAGTAACTTCTATGCCCAAATAGGTGCAGAATCTAGTCAGACATAGAATATTTATTGATCTGTCACACAGTTTCTTTTTCCCCTTGCTATAGCACAAAAGCACCCGATTAACCCGTATCATATCATCTTCACCATACTATTATAAGGTAGGGTCTTGTTTGGTTTTGGTTTGTTTGTTGGGTTTTTTTCTGGCAGCTGATGTGCTCAAGGTGAAGCTAGCTCTAAGATATGCAACTTAATATTCACCAAATTCTCTGTCCCCTGTAAACATGAAAACCAGTATTCAGTGATGAAAGGATAAATCTGTCAAATCGAGAAATAATTCACCAACCCAGCATACACCCATATACACCTGGTACAATGTACATCTGGGAACTGTTGCAAGTAAACTATTATATAACTGGTCAGTGATAGAAGGAAAACAATGAAGTTATTTTAACTAACAATTTAGAGTTATGCATTTCTTCTGAAATATCTCCAATTAATCAGCATCAAGTCTCAAGCAACAAGCTCTAAACATTAATTTTCACAATAAGCATCACCAAAAGCTAAGGGGAAAAAAGTACGAATTACGTAGTTAAGATTACTCAAATATGTAACTCAGGAAAGTTTTTAACTCTTAAAATCATCAGATGATCTAAACAAAACCAGAACTACTGTCTTGCTCTCAGAAAGCAAGCGTCTAAAATTGCAGTTAACTAGGCAAGTTTAAAGGTCACAGTGAAAATACCTGTTTGAGCCATAAACTGCCTGTTTCTTGGTGGGGAAGGATTTCTGCTGGCATTCAAAAATGTAATTTGAGCTTCCCTCCTGGCTTTGAAATGAACAACCCTAGTTCTAGCCTAACAGATTTCCCAAACTAAACTTTTCTGTGAAATAGTGGATCAGTGCAAACATTTAACTGGAACGGATCCCAAATCCAGCCTGAAAAATCCTGGGATTAGACCGTAGGTGTCTGCAACATAGTGTTTAGACAGTATTTCAACTTTAGATAATCAAAATCATACGGAATAATAGAAGAAATATGAAAGACAATAAAGTAAAAAGATCAAAATATTTCCCCACTTATTTTAAGTATTCATAAAACTTGTATTTGTTCTGGTAATTTTGGAAACATTTTCTATTGCAATCATATATTCAATGCAAAGCAACCTTTATAAAATGACAGCAGTAACATGACTAAATGTTGCTGAACCTGTCCAGTACACAAGTGTCATCTTTTGTTGCCAAGAGCATTTATCTTACGGTGCATGATACAACTAGCAACAGATACTCTGCTGTACCAAAATGAAGTTGCTTTCAACAAACATTCAGAATATTGGAAGAAACAAAACATCAGGCAGGACTTATTTATTCCTCCAAATGCTTGCTTTTATATTTTGCTGAAATTTACACTGTTGCAAAACCAAAATGCAAATCCTGTTGTTTGGGAAAGCAACTATAGCAATTAGAAAACCAGAGGAACCTCTGCTACTTTTCTTATCTACATACAGATCTTCATACAGATCTTCTTATCTAATAAGATCTGTATGAAATCTGTATGTATCTAATAAGAAGATCTGTATGAAAAATAGAGTAAGAAGTAACCAAGTCAAACAAAAGGTTAGAAAAAGATAACTTCCTTCCAGATCCAGTTAAGTATTACTGCCAAACTGTCCACTGTTTTGCCAAGTAAACAGCAATTACCGAGGACTCCTTGTTAGTATCTAGAAGCAGGAGAGGAAAAAAAAAATCAGGGCCTAAAAACCCCAGTTTTGGGTGAAAACTTAATTTAATAAGAAATAAGACTGAAGCCTTCATTTTGTAAAAATTATAAAGAAAAAGTTGTATAATAAAGCAAGACATGAGGAAGATACTAATACAGAAAATTGAAGATGAATATTCAGAATTGCGTTTGGATGAGACCCAGTGAAAACAGGTGTTTGATGCTGAAGAGTTTCCTTTTTTTTATGTAGCAACGGCTTTGAAATACACAGTAAGTAAGAAAAGGTGAGACGTATCTGCATCTCAGTGAAGAAACATGAACAATCTGTAGGAACCTAAAGGAAACCTGGAAAAGCCAAATGAGTTGGTAAAACACCTTTCTGGGGGTCTGTAATATCAATTTACCCTGGAAACACATTTCCATGAAAACCTGAGAAAACCACAGGTTTTTTTCCTTTGAAGTATCAAGACTTTCACTTTTCTTGGAAGAACTAATGAATAAGCCTTTCTAAGAGATTTTTAGGAAGATAACTAACTGTGGGTAACAAATTCCTATATCTGGAACACATCTGATAATAACTGAAATCCTAAACTAGCGGATTTTTTTAGCAAAACAAACACAAATCTTCTCTCAGGCGACAAAATTCTCTAATTAATTAACAAATATACATTTACCCATGGTTAGATTGAACAGCTAACTGTTAAAAACCAGACCCACAGACCCAGGCTGAAGATGACATTATAAAATGGGGAGTACCCTGGCTGGGGATCTTGTTATTTCTTTTTTCATGGTCGCACTCAAGGGAATCATACAGTTGAGTGCCACAAGGTCAAGAAGCTATCCTGTCTTGTGGCTGAGAAATCCTAAAGTGAAAGTAAAATGTTGCCACTGGCAAACTGTCAGCATAGGAGTTGTGGGTTAACCCCAGCAGGCAGCTCAGCCTCACAGAGCCACTCACCCTGTCCCCTCAGTGGGATAGGTAGAGAATCAGAACGGGAAAAAGTAAGAAAACTCGTGGGTTAAGAGTAAAGACAGTTTAACAGGTAAACCCATGTGCTCAAGCAAAGCTAAATAAGGGATTCATTTAATACTTTCCATCAACAGGCAGATATTTAGCCATTGCCAGGAAAGCAGGACTCCATTACATGGAATAGTTACAGAAGTTACAGAATAGTTACAGAAGACAAATGTCATAACTCCAAACATTCCCCTTCCTCCTCCTTCCCCCAGGTTTTATGGTTGACCATACGTTTTTGCAGTCCCTTTAAGTCAGCTGGGATCAGCTGTCCTAGATGCTTTCCCTCCTAAATTCTTGTGCATCCCCAGTCTGCTCGCTGGTGGAGTGTGAGAAACAGAGAAAGCCATGATGCTGTACAAACACAGTTCAGCAGTAATTACCCTGAAAGAACCACCCAGAAAAGAAGCCTTTCGCATGTCACTGTTGCACAATTAGCCAAAAAGTCTGGACAAATTACTTGAACATAGTCCCGGTGCTCAGAACACATGTTGGTGCTTACATTTGAATCCCTGGGAAACTAAAATTCTGACAAATCTGTGAACAAACAGCTTACACCCCCTAAACCCCTCAATTTTTCTCCCAGAAAAAAACCCAAAAAACCCACCAAACCACAGTTTACATGTAGTAATCAGACTAAAGACTGGCTTACTTCATGACAGCATAGAGTTATGACTAATTACTCTTTATACCAATAGTCTCAAAAGAAAAGAAAATAGAACAGATTTCAAAAGGTAGAAATTAGTATACGCATACATAAACTCCTAATGGAATTTCAGAATGAGATATAAAGGATTATACATAAATAGGAAAGACTTTTCAAAATCAGATGGGATAAATGGGCCTCATGGTACTTAGATCCCTAATATGCAGTTCAGTCTAGATTAGCCTGCAGATGTCTATATTTCTTTTCAGTTTCTTTAGAAATTTCAATTCTTTGTCAGCCTACCAAATACTCTCAAAAATAGAAGTTTCATTTAGGTTATTTAGCATGTTATTTTGGTATTGTTTCTACTACACAGTGCGTGTGTTAACACCAGGATTCCCTCCTGAGATACTTTCCAGCTCCAAACTAGTTTATGAAGTAAAAAGGTCTAGCAGATTATCAGTGGGCTGCTTTGTTTGCAACAATTTTCCTCTGCTTTTACTTCATCCAGAGGGAACACTTCTGCATCACAGTTTACATAAAACATTTTTGTAATCTGCTTTTATGCATGAAGCACAAAGTATAGATCGCGCTACAGCTCTGCTTCCAAGTACAGATATAAACTGTGTATTTATAGCAGCTCTTTCTCATATAATTGCACATTGTAACTGTTGGTATGTATATCTGCATGTAAAAGTACAGCTTCCTCACGTCTCTTCTACTCATTTCTGAGTTTGCCTGACACTTGCTAATTCTTGAATAATCATGCAAGATAAACACAGAGCCCAAAGTATAACTTTGTCTTTCATCAAGGTTTAAATTAGGCTTAACACTACGTTGTCAAGAGTTACCCATAGTAGTCGAGAAGTGACCTGCCTTCCAACTTACTATAAAGGACAGTATTTCGCAGCTGGAGCAGAAGGCAGGGTTTGAATTGGCTGCATATGTCTATTTTTATGTAGAAAGCCAAGACTACAAATATTACTCAGATCAGCTTTATGGCAAGACTTCCTAACACTTAACTGAGGTATATTTGGAACACACGCTATCTCTGTGAGTCTCTCTACGGCCATCACATGCACACAAGCATAAGAAGTGATTCTATGATTCTGTGATATATCAGTTAAATGAAGATACTACTGTTAAGCACACTCTAGTATTTTCTAAAGAAGAGTGGCATTTTAGGAAGCACTGAATGACTCCTTCAGTACGTCAAAAAGCAGAACAGTAACTGTTAACCCGCTTGGTTCAGCCCTCAAAAGCTGCAGTGTAATCATTACAACTGCCTTAACCAAGAAAGGACTCTGAAGAGGAGCTGACCTCTTCAGTATTTAACCCAACATACCACATACTTACATCTGGCATTTCGGTACAGTAGAAAAGGGTCCTGCAGCTGGAAATCGAGGTCTTTAGTAATAGGTTCTGTTCGATTGTCCATGCTCAGTCTGTTCATAATTGTGAAACCATGCCTTGGAGAAGCCGATCTGAAAATTATCAAGTAGAAGTGACGACAAACCAAAGGAAAAGTAATTACTAGATTTTCTTGGTTATCTAATTTGCTAATACTGAAGGTTTTTTATTATTATTATTTCTAAGAGATACTACAAAAATCTAATTTTGTTGCCAAGGAAATAACAATTGACTCCTGTGATGTTTTGTGCAATCCTTTTAATTATGTCAAAACTCTGCATTCTGTATGAGAAACAGTAGAAGCACCGTTGGTCTCACAGTAGCTACAGAGAGCATGCCACGTCTGTGACACTACCACTTGAGGTCCAATGACTTAGTCACAGCAACTCATATCATATATCACTCATAGCACATCGAGTCTTCACTTTAAGGTATAAAAGTATAAGGTGCAAGTATATGACTTCTGAACAGGCAAGATGTTGAAAAATGCCACTTTGACCCAGACCATCAGCATCACATATCCAACCACCACCATCTACACTGTAGGTGCTTGCAGTAGAAAACAGCAATTGGAATGACTCAGTCATGGGACAGAGCAAGTACATTTTTTAACAGTCAGGTTCACAACTGCAGAGAGTTAGGTCATCCATGATAAGATTTTCCATACCATCCAAAAGATAAGAACAAAAGTGAGGGTTGGTGAGACACTGGGACATTGCCCAGAGAAGCTGTGGCTGGCCCCTCCCTGGCAGTGTTCAAGGCCAGGTTGGATGGGGCTTTCGGCAGCCTGGGCTAGTGGATGGTGTCCCTGCCCAAGTCAGGAAGGGTTAGACTAGATGATCTTCAAAGGTCCCTTCCAACCCAGGCTGTTCAATGCTTCCAATCACTATGCTCATTCATCAGTGTTACACTTCAAATAACTTGGATATTTTTTATTAATGTGAGCTATTAAACCTGTCACTATCCTGACAGGAGATATTACTTTCAAACCAAGTATAACAACAAAGGAAAAGATGATGGCTAAACATTTGGAGAAAGTGCTATCTCTGGTAATTGCTGGTGGGTGGATTTTTCTATGAAATCCAAAGCACAAGAATCTGCATTACAGGATTGGAATCAACAGAAAATTAACCAAAGTTGAATTTTAACAGGAATCGTTGTTTGCAACAGCCAGTACTTCACTTAAAACAAATAAAACCCAGTCCATTTCCACTGGTGTTAGCTCAGCTGGAGTTACTCAGAATTTGCAAAGATGAGATAGGTGATAAATAAGTCAGCTCAAGTAAAATGGTCACATTACATTTCACAATGGTAATGAGAGGCAACAAAGGCAACACCAGTGGTCTCCAACCCACAGTCTGTTGGCAATGTTTCTTCCACAAGATCTTATGACTTTGTTCAAAGCCACAGAAAATTAAAGTTAAAACTGATAGGAAGGGCAATGGCTGATGTTACTCACAGCTTACAACCTGTTCCATACTGTTGTGGCCTAAAGGGTAGCCAGGGTGGCAACCTCTGCTGTAAATGGAAACTTCCTCAGCCAAGAAAAAAAGGGCAGTGAAGGATCACAAATACCAGAAGTGCCAGGTTACATGGTATCAGTTCTGGAGTTTTAAAACCAACCTACCAGAGAAATACTACTTCTGTTTTGTGGCATGCAACTAGGCACCTCCACCTACTGGTAGCACAACTAAGGGCCAGTTCTTTCCTCTTGTGTGGTAATTATAACAGCCTCTTATCTCCACTTACCTGAAAGCAGCTTAGAAAAATTACTGATGACAATTTCCACTGTTGATACAAAAGAGCTCTAAACATTAAAACCAGCATTCCCACTTCACACAAAGCTCAGAGTGTCTTGGGCATCCCTGTTACTTCACATGTACATCTCTCACTTTCTCTAAACAGTCTCTTGTTTTCTTAGTTCTCCTACCAGACCAACAAACGATGAAGAACAAAGTCTTTACTTTGGCATCCCATCTCAGCACCTACTGCAAGATCTGCTTACTGTCAAAACCCTCTGATTTTAACAATAGTCACAAGGAAATGATGTACTAATTTGGAAACTCAAGCGTAGGCTTCACAGCAGACACAAGGTACATGCTAGAATAAATGATATAACCAATGCTCTGAAAAGCCACAACCAGAGCTACTGCTAAGGGCAAATATTAAATCAATCCAAAGTGTTGGATGAAGTGAGCCTGATTATTTATTTTTCATGTGTAAGTAGTATGAAAGTTCCCTATGCAGGGAATACAATACTTTGTAAGTCCTACCACTCCCTTACTTAAAAGAATATAATTTATTGAACTATTTGTTTTTTGTAGTTTAAAAGGTGCCTGAACAAATGCTACATCTTATTTGAAACAATTTTTACAGATTTCTATGGTTTACCCACATTGAGATTTAAATCACATTTGGAAGTCTTATCCAAATACAAAGTGATGTCTCCTTTCCAGTGTTTTCTTCCCCACATTTGCCTCTACCATCTGCGGTTTATTTTCACCCCTAAACAAGGGGTAGCGTTTTACTCCATTCAGCCACAATCTAGCCCAGCTAGCTTTTCTACATCCGCAGGTTTCACCTACAGATGTTAAAGGGTTATGTCCTCACCTTGTGTAAACAAACAGCGTTCCCTCCACATCAGTCTTCTCCTGAAGAAAAGGAAAGTTAAGATAAGTTGAAATCAGGGCAGCATTTTGATAGCCATCAGTGAGCCCCTCCTTTACCTCTGTTTTACCATTAGGTACATCTCTCAAACCTAAGCCATGAAAAAATTACCCAACTTCACTGGCTGGTGGTGAGAGACTCTGGCTAGTGCAGGTCACTGTGCAGCTGACCCAAGCTTTATGAAAATATGGAGAAGCAAAAGGCTTGACACTACAAGACTAAACGTGCTAGATTAACCTCCCACTACACCCGAGGGCAACACAGAGGCCAGGTGCAGGGAGAGGATTTTCCCAACAGCAGGAGATGCTCAGGGCTGGTAAGGGGAAACCACACAAAGGCAGACTGCACAGGTTGCTCAAACATGGGCCCTTAGTCCCACCATGACCACAAGCCAAGAACCACCTGCAGATAGCCAGAGTGTTAAATTACCAAAAGATTCCACAAATTATTGGGTCTTTAAAATCTAACATAGCTTTTTCAGGATTTGTAACTCCAATACACTTTTGTACATGTTTGGGTTGTTACAGCTGTTCGGATAGTGAGGGAGCCCCGAGGCCCACAGCCTGGTTTAAACCCCAGTCTCCCTCAGCTCCGTCCTGCAGGACAAAACTTCCACAGCCCTGGGAGCCTTTTGAAACCCACCCGCCACCCACCACAGGGCTTCTCCCACTCCCCAGAGACGCTGAGCCAGGCGCATTCCTCGCCCAGCTCGGTCTGGGCAGGGAACACCCCAAGCCACCCTGTCGGGCCAAAGCCTGGCCCGAGCCCCTCGGAGCAGCCCTCGCACCTCAGCCTTGGCAACACCCACCCTTCCCGCTGCACCCCCTACGGGAGGGGCGGAGCCTCGCAGTCCCGTCCCTGAGGCCCCGCCCCTCAGTGTGGGCAGGGCATCCTCTCGCCCCGCCCCGCCTCTCCCGGCGGAGGGTGAGGGGAGGGGCGGTCTCACGTACCCACTCGTTGGCGCGGTGCCCGAAGGTGTAGAGCGCCACCTGGCTGGCCACGTCCACGATGCTGCTGATGTAGGGGTCGTGCTGCTGCAGCGCCGCCAGGCTGATGTCCAGCCCCTTGCCCAGCAGGGCGGCCCCGGCCACCGCCGCCGCCATTTTGCCTCCGACAACAACACAGGGTTCCTAGTAGGCGCAACTAATCCAACACCGAGAGGAAGGGTGGTGGCTCCCACCCCCGCCCGCTCAGTCGGAGCCGGAGCGGGCGGGAAGAGTCGGAGGCCAGCCGCCGCAATCGAGCGCCGAGCGCCGCCGGCTCAGGATTGTTGCCGTTAGCGACGCGGCAAGCTGAGGTGCGGCCTGGCGGGGCCCGCCCCGGCCGCGGGGAGTCGGGGTGGGCCAGCCCGTTTCACAGCGCCTCCTCCGGCAGCGGCCCGGCCGTGCTGGCTGCTTTTGCCTCGCTTCGCCTGACCGTCTTCAGGCCTCTCTCTCTAACAGGGGAAGCCACTGGCTGACTTCCTTACCAGAGGGGCATCTGTGCGCCCGAGGAACAACGTGGTTCCCGCGGCCATAGGCCTGAGAGAACCGGCAAAACCAGTGCCCGGGCACTTGCCTTGCCAAGAAAGGAGGCCAGTGCCTCGCCAGGTGCCCACCAGGCTAAGCAGGAGCAGGCGTGGAGCGTGCCACAACGTGAAGGTCCTCAGGAGAGCAGGGAGCCACATGCCAAATTGGAGCTGAAGCCATGTATACTCGGCCTTATGTGTGCTTGGGAGCACTGAGCTGCACTGGTGCAGCTGCAGAGGGAATGTACGTGAGACTGCTGCCTAAAGTTAACGTCTGTATCTAAGCATCTGTATCGGTTAAGGATGTGTGTGTTTCCTGTGTGCTCACACGTGCAGGAAGGCAGTGTACTCACAGGACTCAAACAGGAAGAGTAGTTGTTTCGGATCAATAAATATACACAGTCTGTATTTGCTATGAGTACAAACCAAGCCATTGTACAACCCTTGCGTGTATATATACAGATACATGTGACAAGGAGCTGAAATATAAGCTTACTATGATTTGGAGACATACAAACAGCAGAGGAACAGATGGACAAGACCATGAATTTCCTTACCATATTTTCCTGTCAGACACACATATTTACTATTAATCTATTGATATAAAGAATTTACAGAATATACATGAATACTTACACTTACAAGATTTGCTTAACCATCCAGCCTGAACCCCCTGCAAGAGCAAATTTTTTTCGTCACCTTAGCAATTTTGGAAGGAGCAGTAGGATGCTATTTTTCCTTCCAGAAAATGGGATACTCTGGAAGAACTAAAGACAGAATTAATGGATGCTATCTTACTGACTAGCAATATCCCAAGGACAACATTTTGGAAAGGGCAGTAGCTGGACATAGGGAATAAAGACTGCTATTTTGGTTTTTTCACTTCCTTTTCACTCTAGGTCATATGGACCCTGTGAGAGAGTAAGCAGTAACATCCACTCTGCGAGCAAATGGGCAAGCCCAGATGAAAAAGTTTCTATAGTGTGAAGTGAGGATAGGAGAGAACTGAGAGACAGTAAGCTGGGAATTCATAGTATGAAATGTAGGGAGTCTGTCGAGTTAGGAATGGGCATGCTTTCAGAAAAGACAGAGAGAGAGGCTGTTCTTTGGGACTCAGGAGAGCATATGTAGGGTTTGTTGTAGTCCAGAAGGCCACTGAAATTTGCATAACTAAGCATAAAAACGTACAACTTGGTCTGCAAGCATATGTAGTGGGAGAGGAAACCTCTCTTTTTTGTTAAAATCGGTCTCACTAATAGTTTTTTTCTAAAGCCACCTTGTTTCACTTGGGGTTATAATGAAACACAGCTTTAGAGTTTAGAAATTTTAAAGTGTTTTTGTTATCCATGTGGTAGAAAACCAGCTTTGAGCAGTTACATTGCAAAGCTCTGGATGAGTAACATCCTGTTATAGCAAGGAAGATGCCTAGGCTCATGGTGGCTAAGGGAAACTGCTGTCCTTGGTCTGGAAATGACCAGAGTAAATGGCAAAAAGAAGAAAAAGTAGTAAATAGGAAAGGTAAGTTGCTAAAATAGCGTTCTATGTTTGTGGAGACAGGACAAGGGGCAATGGCCTCAAGTTGGAGCACAGGAAGTTCCGCACCAACATGCGGAAGAACTTTTACACAGTGAGGGTGACAGAGCCCTGGGACAGGCTGCCCAGGGGGGTTGTGGAGTCTCCTTCTCTGGTGATATTCAGACCCTTCTGGACGCCCCCCTGTGCGTCCTGTCCTAGGGAACCTGCTTTGGCGGGGGGTTGGACTGATGATCTCTCAAGGTCCCTTCCAACCCCTATGATTCTGTGATCCTGTGATTTCTTTTTGCTGATTAGATAGTCCACAAATCCCAGTTTCCAGGCACACCTCAATACTTCCATCTTTATGTGCCTGAGTTTCTCATTATCACCTCATCTCCAATTCTCTGGCAGTTCTCCTGCTTACAAAAACTCCCCACTTGTCACCAAGGCATAGAAGTGTCAAACTCTTGGAGTCCCTCTCCAGATGCCTTTGCTTCCTCCAACAATAATACTTACAAAAAAGGTGCCCTGCTTTTTGCTTTTCTTTTTTTTTCTTCTTTTTTTTTTTTTTTTGGGTGGTGTTGATGAGAGGGTATTACAAAGTTCTGTAAGGAAGAATGTGTTAAAGAAATTATATTTTAAAAGCTATTCATTTGAACTGTAAATAGTCATAACTGTTCAGGGCAGGAGAAAGCAGTATAAAGAATTTAGATGTATTGCAGCCCTGTTTCAACTGAAAAAAAAATTTGAAATAGAAATAAGGTATCTTCCAACTTTTACAACTTACTTGGTTTCCATTGTCGCCCCTTTTCTCATGCAATGGAGTTACCAATACTCGAAGCCTTGCATGTTTGTGATGTTAGAGAGACAGACTGACTGCCTCAAGCGTATCTCCTGTTTTCTCCTCGTGACATAGGAAGATTGTTCACTGTCCTGTTCCCTTGAGCTCGTGGAAGAAAACACAACTGCGAGGTTAAATGTCTTGAAGTGGGCCTGTAAAAAATTTTGACAGTCTGTGTTTGGTGCCCCATTCATGGATACTTCTTTAGTATCCACTTCTCCCTCCTGGACTATTGTATCCCTTTCTAATATAGCTGGGCAGACAGTTGTCTTGCCCTGTGTTTTGAGCCATCAAACCTGTCAAGCTTCTGATCAGGCCTTTTAATATTTTCTGTTGCACTGTAATGTAGCTTCTGCTGGTTCCAACTGTTTTGCTATATATGTGGGATGTCATTGCTTCTTCCATTTAGCCTGACGTAAAGCTACTTAATAAAGCCATTAGTTCTGCCCTGCTTTATGGGGTCACTTGATAGTAAACTGAAATTTTTCAGACAAAAGATCTTGTTAAGGAGAGAAGCACTGTGAATTCTCACTGCATCTAAAAAGTTAAGGACACTTTAGCAAAGATGTCACAGCTTATTCTTCAAACTGCGGTTATTTGCTTACAGTCAGTAATCCAGTAGTCCATAATAGTAGATTTAGAATGATTTTGCTGTAATTTGTTTATGAAACAAAGTAATTTTCTAGCTTTCAAAATGTCATAATTTCATGAAGTATATAATTAGAATGTCACATTTTTGTCTTCCACCCACCTGGATACTATTCTGTTAAAAAAACCCACACCTATGTTTTTGATGTGGTATGAAAAGGATTTTATATAAGTAATATCCAGACTGATGTAAGGCAAAATCCACACAGCATCATGTTCTGAGGGTCTCCATTAATAATAAACATTAAGATCGTTAGGCCAAGCCTTTTCACAAGGATTGTTCATGTAGATACTGTCTTTGCTTCACATTCAGGAACCTATGGCACTTGTAAAGACTAAGCCATGCTTCCTACAGCAAGCTATTGACACTGAGGTTATTCTTTCATGTGGACATATTTGGTGGCAGTGCTGGATGTATGCAACCCCTGTTCCAGGTTCCAGCCATGCAATCCTGCCATTCTGTCACCTTGGTACTGCGCTGGCACAGGTGCATATGTGGCCACAGTGTGAACCAGTCAGACTGGGGAAATGAACTGATTAAAAAACAAGTGTTCATACTGCTGCTGAGATCACAGCCTTGAATGGCTGCTTTCCTACCTGTTCACATTCAGTTCTTTCTCTGAGAAGCTATTTTTTTAGTAAACAGCAGGAATCACTTGAGAAAATGTAGTGTTGAGCACATCATTTGCTTCACTTCCTCATCTCTAGCCCCTTTGGAGTTGTTATTGCACGGTAGCTGCCTTTTCCTCTTCATTGCTTCCCCAAGACTGCCATAATTTTCTGCTCACTCTGACCTGTGGCACCACTCCTGCCCCTACTAACACGAAGGGTGCTGAGACCATATTAATAAGCTACTCTTACTTCATCCAGAGACACTTGAATACCTTTGTGCTGTGCTTTCTAGAGTGCCGGCTTCCTGGGGAGCAGTGGGTTGCTCCTGTGGAGCCAGGATGATCCCACAAGGCTTGGTTACCCATGCTCCATGTTTTTCTGGGGATGTGTTCACAACTGTCTAGTATGGTACCTCTCACAACTAGGGAAATGATGCTCCTGTGGTTTGTACAGGAGGCTAGCCGCACCCCTTCTTGGACACTGTTGAAATGTACGATCTTTTCAGCCCACATTTATTGCAATCTCTCAGTAGTCAGCTTTAGAGTGCTTTCCTCATGCTCAAAAGTTGAAATTGTTGGTTGTACTGCTTCTTGACTCCAGATGTAATGGTTAAAGCAACTTTACTCTTCTTTTAGTAACTTATTACTTGCTAAAGGCTCCTTAACATGCCTAGGGTCAGACTATATTGTTTCATCTGGTGCAGTTATTTACAAAAACCCTCTCATTTTGCAAAAATGATACCTGATTACTTTCATGTCAATTCAAAATAACTCTTCCCTCTGCCCCCAAATAAATTCCAGTGCCTTATGTCATTAGCATGCATGCGTGTCTGTAACGTTCCCCCCCATGAAGTTTATGAAACCATTTGGAGCTTTTCTGCAAATGTTAGTCTGCACAAGAATGTATTGTTTGGTATTGTTGGTTTTGAAATTCTGGTATTACACATACTGTGTATGAAATAATTATTTACTATGCTTTTCAGTTGAAGGGTTTTGGGGGGCGGGGGAGGGGAGAGTGCATATTAGAGCCTGTGTTTTTACCAAAAGACCATTTCTTTCTGTAACTTACATTTTGCTAAGTGGTTCTAGTAGTAACACTACACTTTTCTTTTACTATACATTTGTTTGCAAGATACTGAACCTTTTTTTATAGGCCTGCATCCTGCCAGTGGCCAAGATGGAGGAGAACTAAAGGAAAGTTCCCTGCTATTGTTAGTTGAACTACAGGGGTCTTTCTGTCTAACTTTCTAGGTAGACATTCTTCTTCTGGAGTGAAGAATTCTGTAGGATTGAGCTATAATCACTTTTCAGAGGGCATAATCAACCATCTTGGGACAGTATTTGAGTTCTTCAGCAATTTTATTATGCATGTGTTTATAATCAATAAAATATTGTTGGCAGCTATTACGTTATTGCTATCCTGATAAACTGCCATTAACCACTTTTGATCCATCTGCTTTATTCTTTATACAGTTGACATGATAGACAAAACAACAAAATACTGATGAGGATAGAGTATTCCTGCTATTTCCCATAGGTTAATTAGATGTAATAGTAATTATATCTTACCTAAGATAATACCTTTACAACCACATCTTTCTGGTAATCACCATTTAATTTGGCAGAATCAAGCACCTGTAGCTCTGAAAGAGCTATTTTCCAACTAGTTACAGAAGAGATGGCTTCATTTAATTAATTCCTAATATGAAAAGTTCCATTAGATAATTACATTAAGTCAGGACCTCATTTTTACACCTCACCTGGCATAGGAGTTCTTCCCATATTAAGGAAATGGAGTCATCACAGAGATGTGCTATTGTTGCTGCTGCAAAGAAGCTGGTAGCAAGGTTGGAGGACTACGTGGGCTAAGTCTGGTCAGGGGACTGGGGTAGGGGGTGCAGGGAGTTGGGTCGTGGTACCAAAGTATCTTTTTATGAAAATGAGTTCTGTACATTCAAATCAACTTATTTTTTGGGGTGGGGATGGTGTTGGAGTTAATTGATGAAGTAAGGAGAAGATCTGAATAGCTGTTGTAGCTGTTATGGTGTTTCTTTATGAAGAAGATTGTGTTACTGCCATCTCAGCTGATGGAAGTATCATCTTGGATTTTTTGGGGATTTGTTTTAGCGAAGAATGTTGGCATTTATTAAAAACTTTTAAAGGTTTTTATAGCTTTTGACATTGCATAAGTGAAGTTAGGATGTTGTAACAATACTGAGCTCTAGAGAGCTGCAACAGATAGATGATGGTATAAGAAAGGATCCTTAAAATAACCAAGCAAGAAAAGTGGAGTTTCTGCCTCAAATACTCCTCCATTCTTTTTGTACTTTTGATAGCTGCTCATGAATATTGCCATGGGGAAATTCTTGTGGTGCTACTGGCTATTTCATATCTGCTCCTCCAAGTGGTAAGAGCTTGTGAAGGTTCCCATGAATGTATCTTCTGTAGTTAAAGTTAGCCTTAAAAGCTATTCGTGTCTCTTTAACGTGAGATCACCTAACTTACAATAGCTTGGTCTTTTCATTTTGGTGTAATGCTTTGGATGATCACTTGTATTTGGTACTGGCTTTATTTGGCTACTAAATATCAATGAGGGTTTTTTTTTTAAAGTAAACTTTCTTTCAAACTGAAAATTTACTTTTTCTTCCATTATGCAGCACGCAGCAGTAAGGATCCACAACTAACGCTGTGCTTTAAATGCAATTGCTCACTTCTTCCTGAAATTGAAGAATCCTTAATTTTGATTTTATTTCTTCATTCTGATTATTACTTGTGTTGCTCTAGGGCTTGTGGGTATGGGAAGAAAGACCTGGGTAGAAAAAGGAGCTCAGATTTGTATAACTGCACCAGAAGATAAAACTTGATAGCATTTGAAGTGTTGCCCTTGGAAACAATGAATGCAGTATATCCCTGGTTTTTTAGGAGGGATGAATTTTGGCAAAGACATCTTCCAGCAGGCAACCAATAGAAGATTTAAGCACTTTCAATGAGATTTTGAAGTGGAAACTAAAGGTATTAGCACCACAAACCTCCAGTGGGTATCTGAGTCTGGGTTTATTACACTGGTGTGAATTTGTTTCCCCTGGTGAATTCTGAGAGCTGTGAAGGCGTTTGGCAGTCCCTCTCCTACACTCTGATTTTGTCACTTTCTGGTGATGCTGTGCTGTATCTTCTGTCAGATTAAATTTACAGGCATATCACCTTGCTTGACAGAAACTTGAACTACATTGATTTTTCAAAGAAAACTTCCATAAGCAATAACAGGCCAAGGTTTCTTTCTTCCTCTTATTTTTCCTGCTGATTTGCCCAAATATGTTATTTTTATTATCATCATAAATTAATATGATAATAATCTTCAAATTAACTTTTTTTGTGATCTACAGTGAAACTGCTGTGTCACTTAAGCAGTAGTGAACCTAACAAGGCCATGCAAACCAAAACCAGGTCCAGGACATTTTTGTTAGATGCTTCTTTGATTATCTCTTGACTTACTACTCAACTTTAAGGAAAGATCTGTCTGAAACAGTGCTACGTAACTTCTGAGCGACTTAGTTGTTAACAGATCAGATAATACAATGTATTTCATGGGGTTCTCGGAACGATTCAAGTTGGAAGGGACCTCTGGAGGTCATGTTGTCCAATCCCCCTCAAGCAGGGATACTTGGAGCAGGTTGCACAGGACCTGCAATGACTGAGATACTGCAACCTCCTCAGGCAGTCTGTGGCAGCTTGGTCACCCTCGCAGGAAAAAAAATTCTGATGTTCAGTGGGAACCTCCTGTGTTTTAGCTGTGTCTCAGTTTGTGCTTGTTGCTGCTTGTACTGTCACTGGACACCACTGGGAAGAGCCTGGCTCTGCCTTCTTTGCACCCTCCCTTCAGGTATTTATATATTTATGTGTATATTGATAAAATGCTTGTAAGCCTTCTCTAGGCTGAACAGTCCTGGATCTCTCAGTCTTTCTTTATGGGAGAGAGGCTTCAGACCCTTCCGCGTCGTTTTGGCCCTTCAGTGGACCCTCTCCATGTCTCTCTTGTACTGAGGAGTGCAGAAGTAGATCCAGTACACCAGGGGTGGCCTCACCAGTGCTGAGCAGAGAGGAAGGATCACCTACCTACCTTGACCTGCCAGCAATACTTTTCCGGGATATACACAACCCAGGATACCATTCACCTTTTCAGTGAGGGCACATTGCTGGCTTATGTTTAACTTAGTGTCTACCAGGATTGGCAGGCCCTTTCCTGCCAAGCTGCTATCCAGCTGGGTGGCCCCCAGCATATACTGGTGCACAGGGTTGTTCTTCCCTGGGTGCAGGACTTTGCACTTCCCCTGTTGGACTTTGTGAGATTACTGTTGACCCATTTCTCCAGCCTATTGAGGTTGCTCTGGATGCAGTGTGACTGTGGTGCATCAAGCACTCCTCCTAGTTTGTGTCCTTTGTAAACTTCATGAGGATGCAGTCTGGTAAACAACTCCTTTAGACCTTATTCTAATCAATATGGTTTTTTCTTCCTTTCTGATGCAACAGCCAGCATGTTTGGTTTCATCTCTGAATTGAAAAGGGGAGGGGAGAGAGAAAATGCATGAGACAACTTAGAATCATAGAATGAATCATAGAATGCATTAGGTTGGAATGGACCTTTAAAGGTCATCTAGTCCAACCCTCCTGCAGTGAGCAGGGACACCTTTAACTAGATCATGTTGCTCAGAGCTTCAGAACTCAGTTGCTCAGAACTAGGTAGATTGGATTATAAAGGAGAGAGAGAGAGTGTTATTGTTGATACAATACAAGAACATACAGACAGGGGAAGCAGGATGCACATGGAGTCACAGCTGATAAGAAGAGAGGACAGAACAACCAAGAAGAATGGGTTGGAGTACAGGAGGCAAGGTTTAGGTGGGACAAGGCTTGCCATGGGGGTGGTGGAAGGCAGGAGTAGCATGGGGGCAAAACTGAAGGACAATTATGGCCAAAATGAGATACCTGCTAGGAACAAAGTGAAATGGAGAAACAGAGTTGTGTGCATCTTTGGGCAGAAAAACTCAGGTAGATTTTATAACTGAAAGTAAACTAATAGGAGGAGCATTTTGAGGTTTTGATGGAATGCAATGCTGAGCACGAGGATGAGTAAACAGTGTGTTGTCATTACTGGAAACTGCCTTTCTGCCACAATCATTTTTTAGGTCACTTTAATTGCTGCTTGTGACATGACCTAGTTGGAAGTGGTTGCTGTTACAGAACAGAACGTATGGAGAGTCTCCTCATGCAGCGCTGAGCAATTAGGAATCAGATACAGCACCACGTATGTTTTCTGTCTCTCTGTCTCTGAGTGGTTTGCAGAACAACAGGCATTTTCTCTGCCTGCCCGAGGAAGAAAGGGATGTATACTTAAGAGTTGTAGGAGAAGTCGGTTGACCATAGAGAGTAATGTCATAAAATTGAGGAAGCATTTATGAAAGGATAAAGCTTGCTAGAAAGAATCTCTGTTTTTCCTACCGCTTGGCAACAGTTGCCACAAAATGTAAAACCCCCCTGTGAAGGTCCAGGAGAGATGATACATTCTAACATTTTCAAATGCCTTTTTATCATTAATTCCAACTGATAAATAGCAGTTGCAGTTACTTTTAGGATAAAATGAATGTCAATAGAGACTGCTGTTTGAAATGTGGTTTAGCATATAAGGGAGGAAAAGGCATACAGTACTATTTTTAACATTCTATCTTGGACACTGCTGTTTGCAAAAATTCTATAAATCAAGCAGTTCTGTCTGATCTTTTGGTAGTATATGTATGTGTGTTTGTATACAGAAAAACTCACAGACCTAAGAGGGAAGAAAGGCTCATTTTACTTGTCACTAAATATTTCAAGCAATGAAATGATGTAAAGCTTTTTGTGAAGCTTGATTTCAGCTAGTATTTGGTTATCTTCACTAAGTCCATCAGTGATAACTCCAGTTTCATTCAGTGTAAGTAAAGATGGTTTGGCTTATGGGATTTTCCTTTCACATGGCAAATCCATCTGCTATCTAGGAGAGATTTATAACCATGTTAAGTTTGTAGCTTCATTGATTCTTTAGTAGGACACCTGAATGACACAAAAAAATTAACCCAAATTTAACTTTTTCATAAAAGGGACTTTGAGCAGATCTCTGATTTAAAGCAGAAGTAGCAGCAACAGAAATGGATATATCAGTGTTTCTGGGCAATCTGTTCCAGTGTTTTACCAACCTTATAATGAAAATTATTTTCCTTGTATCTAATCGGAATTTCCTCCTTTGACTTGTCTGCTGCTTCTCATCCTTTCAGTGTGTAACTCTGACAAGAGACTGGCACCAACTTCTATGTATCTTCCTGTTAAACGGGCAGCAACAAGGTCTACCTTAGTAATCTCTTCTTCAGCTTTAACAAGCCCAGTTCTCTCAATCTGTTGTCATATGACATGAGCTTCAGCTCCCTGATTTTCTTAGAGGCTTTGGACTTTCTTCAGTATGTCACTGTCTTGTACTGGCTAGCCTAAAACTAGACAGGACATTCTAGATCTGATCTCATGGAATGAGTTCCCTATGATATGCTGGAAACATTCTTGCTAGTTAGGTCTAGGATCACAAAATGACAAGGTTGGAAAAGGCCTTTAAGATCACCAAGTCCAACCATTCTTGTCCTATGCTAAACCATATCCCTAAGTACCTCATCTACCCTTTTTTTAAACACATCCAGGGAAGGTGACTCAACCCCCTCCCTGGGCAGCCTGTTCCAGGCCACGACAACTCTTTCAGTGAAAATTTTTTTCCTAACATCTAATCTGAACCTGCCCTGGCACAGCTCTGTGCCATTTCCCCTTGTCCTATCTCCTGTCAGCTGGGATGAGGTTGACCACCTTCAAAGTCAGGGCATGCTACTTGCTCATTGTCTACCAGGACACCTATTCCTTTCCTGCAAAGCTGCTTCCCCAGCTCTACTGGTGTGTGAGTTTTTATTCCACCCCGGGTGCAGGATTTTGCCTTTGCCATTGTTGAATTTCATGTGGTCTCTCAGTCCATTTCTCCAGTTTGGTATCATCTACATCCCTGAGTTCTCAGGCCACGTCTGTGCATTCTGTATACTTTTTATTATTTGAGCTCAGATGGGAGTCCCCTGATTGTCCATGCTAGCTTTCTGCCACTTGCTTCACTGCTGCATGTCAGAATGGCTTGTTCCTGTGCACTGAAAATGGGGTCCGTGGGCATGAACTGCCTGTCCAGGGCCACTTTGTCCGGCAGGGCAGTCTTCCATGGGATCCCACATAATGCACTCCTAAACAAGCTGAAATACATCCTGAATTCCAGAGCTGTGATTTCAGTATTTCCCTTAGTATATTTTTCAGGGTGTTCAACTGCAGAGTATCATGTTTATTGCAGACTGTGCTGCCCTTGGCCTTCATATTGCCAAGCTTTTCATCCTTTTTCACGAGTAATGGGTTGAATGCCTTTCCTCATCATCTAATTGATAATCTGCATCAAGAAATTGTCATCAACATCTTAACGTGATTATTCATTAAAAGGGTTTGATTTCATGAAATGCCTGCTTTTAAAATTACAGACTAAAGAAGTTTGAATAAGTTTCTAAAACTACTAGGTAATTATCCAGACAGAACCGTTTAAAGCTCTCCCACTCCTTATATTAATAGGAGCCACAATATTCCCATGCTGACTACGAGGGGAAAAATCAATATCAGCAAACGTACATTCGTATTGATTTATCTTCCCTTTTGGCTTTCTAATTTAGTAAAGGCTGCTAATGCAACATTACATAAAGATTCTCGGGAGAGTAAAAAGGCTAATAAGATCAGGTATCACTGTTTGTTCTGTGGAAGTGAACTCACTTTACTGTACGTAGTCAACTGTTGAGTTGCCCAGTACAGGAAGGCCAGTGCATACTCTTGTGCCGAAGATCAGAGAGCATTATTCCAGGGAAGTGGACTAAAAGTAGCCATTGGGATGACATTTTGGGGTGCAGGCCCAATATCCTATTAGGATATGAGTGTTAGAAAGGAGAGGTCCAGATAACCAAATACCAAGATTTATTTATTTCTACACAGTATTCCAAGAAATGTTGAATGTGTTTCTGAACATCTTATGTATGTCTGTTCAGAGCAGTTAGTAACCTTTGTTAAACTAGGTTGGAAAAGGGTCTTCTGATATGTGCAAGTTCTTATGCAAATATTTAAGATATTTCATGTGTTATACAAAAAGTCTGTTATGAAAGCGATCAGTTTCCTTCACTTACCTATTCTAAGCAAAGTAAAAGGAAGTAAGTGGGGGTTGGGGGTGGGGAGAATACTTTTATAATTTGAAACCTGAAGTTTCTCTGTCCAGAACACTAGAAAATTTTCTTACTGGAAAATAAGTCTACTATACATGCACATGTAAAGCTTAGAAATTAAATTAGGATATGAGATAGTGAAAGTGATTGTGTTTTTGAAAGTACATAAAGCTTTGGAAACAAAATGAGTTTCACAAGCATTGTACACCTAAGGTAGTCATATCAATCCTGTAATACTGTTTCTTGCACTGAATATTAAATCTCAAGATATTTAACCTTATATTTGAAATAAATATATCCCGTTATGTTAAAAACATAGAAGTACAACAATATATAAAGGGGGAACAGCGTTATCTGTATTCTTAGAGCACATCACCCATGTGCATAGATTCATAATTAGAAGTATTTCCTGCATTCCATATAGTTGTCTTTTTTCTACTCTTTCAGGATTGGACATTTGTGAATGTACTGTCAAAAAGTAGGCTGTTTCCTTGTCCTACCAAAAGGCAAGAAAACCAGCAGATTACTGAAAAATTAGACTCACTAATTTGGTGATTGAAGGCTGAGGTTTATGAAGGTATTTAGTGTCCCAGAAGAACACCTGATAATCTGCAGCTATGGGAGGGTTTTAACAGTTGACTTCTATCTCCCAAGCACCAAACTTCAAATATTTTCAACTTTTAACTGGCCATCAAGACATTCCAGTGGAGGTGTAAATGCAAGAACTATCTTTATTCTGCTATATTTGACTATCGGTAAGTTCTTGCGTATTAAGAAGGATTACTTTTTGATCTGAAGTACACAATGACAAAATGTCTGTCTTCAAATGCCCATAACATAGCTTAAAAATAATTGTGTTCTGCCTGCTCCTGCCCAGTTGTTCATCAGCAAAGACTGTGCCTGTTGCCTGGAACTACAGTAACATCAGTTTGGTTCAGCATGGAGATGTGCCTTTTTCCTAGGGGTAGAGATTTTACTATAATATGACCTCTTTACCCAGTCCTTTGGCTCTAAAGGTAGGGAAGATCAATCAGTATCATAGAAGTAAGGTATTACAGTGGTCCTGTCAGAACGCAGTACATGAACATAACTTAAATACTCTAAGACATAACTCCATGGAAACAGAATTACAAGGTTATTCAGCCAGACTTAACTCTTGTTTCTTTCACATAGTCTTTTGGATATGATTTTCTTGTTATGCATCTCCTGAAACACACGCTTTCACCCACCCCAAATTTAAATATATATGTTATTACTGCAAAGTTCACTGAAAACGCAGAAGCATTTCTATTCATAGCCCTTATTTTGCTATTTGAAGCACAGAAGTAACTGATAACAAGTGTAGGTGATGTTTGTATGGTTATGTCAGCCCCAGAAGCCCTTCCACTACCTGCAGAAGATGTGGAAGCTATTCTCTCTGAGCAGAGGAGTGCTAGAGATCCAGTAGTGGAGTTCTAGTGTGGCTTCTCAGGTCAATGACTCTTGTGGGCTGGGATGTTCCTGGTCCTATAGCTTGTTCTTTTTCCATACTAAGCATATGGAAGCCACAATTCTTTTATGGAACTTTAATTTGACAAGATTCAAGTCATGTATGTGACAGAAGGCCTCAAAATCTGGGCAATTTTGCTTGTCAGATTGCAAGACCTAGCTCTGAAGCATTTATTACCTATTTTCATTGGGAATTTCTGGTATATGAGTTTTTGAATATTGTAGGAAAAAGCGGTTCTAACCTTTCTCTTAGAAATGATTATTTATTGTTTTTTTCTTCAGAAACTGCAGAATAAATTCAACCTGCAACCTGAGAAAATTAAATCTAAACAGTTAAAACTTGACTGTAAAAAAACTGAAAAGAATGTATTGTGTTAGTGTTGCCTTTTATTTTTGTTGTGTAAAAGAGGGTTATTTTTAAATGAAAATCAAATTACAGGGTGCCATTTAGTACCACTGTAGTTCATGTGTACTAATATGGATTTTCAGTTCTTTCATTACAAAATCTCAATAACTTCACAAATATTATCTCAGTGAGATGCAGAAATACTATATTCATCTTATTTTTAAGTAAAAGTAGGAGGAGAAGGCTGCAATTGATCAATATGAGTGAAGAGGCAAGATACCTTTGAGGTCAGAGATGAAGTAATTTACCAGGTCCTTCCCGGTAACATCTGAAAGTGTAGCTCTTCTGAAAGGTTCTTTAGGAAAAACTTAGTAATTCTATCTTTGTTTAGTACTGCCTATTATATGCTGAATTCATTGTGACTCTTTGACTTCAGTGAGTTTTATATTCAATCTCTTTTGGTTGCTTGCACAGTCACAAAAGCTTTTGTAGTGACAAGAATCTATACTTTTTTTTTTTTTACCCCCCTGTTGCGTTGTAATTCTCTGTATGTCCTGCTCAGGTGCCTGGCCTGTGAATCCATAACTATTTTAGATATTCACTTCCATTATTTTGGCCTGGTTAGTGGAAAACCATCAATGCTTGTGACATCTTGCTGTCTAGAAAAGCACAGACTAATCTGTGAATAATTCTGGATAGCTCCTAATAGAGGACTCTCTTGGTGCTCTGTCTTAATATAGTCCATTGATTATAAGTTAAATGGACACTATTATGTAAAAAATTGCATAGGGAAAAGCTGTGATGTATTTTAGCCATAGGTCTGCATCTTTTAGAAATAATTTGTAAAAGTCAACACTGATACCATTTGTTTATTTTCTGCTTTTCATTTTTATTATAATGATCAGCATGATTCTTCATTTGTAAACCTTCCAGCTTTTATTTCTTAAGCACTACTCTGTAGTTCTTCATCTTGTATAGCTTGGTGAAGCTATTAAATTCTTTACAACCAAAGATTTTCCTATATTAATGAAACACTTCTGACAAGACCTAATGCATCATCAGTCTGGACAGTTTTCTGCTAGTGAAAAAATAATGAGAAATGTAAATAAATAAATTCCAGTATTCAGAAAGTTTGGCAGTAGAAATATTGCTAATACTGCATGTGAATTATGCACTTTTCTTCATTGAGATGTCATTGAATTATTAGGGTCTGTGGGGACACTTTTTCTCAAATCATCCTCAGACTTCTTCAGGGGTTTTTAGGAGATATGTTATTTTCCTGGAAAAAAAATTCTATTTTTGGGTTGTTAGCTTTCTAGTCTGAGGAAAGGAGTCTTGCTTGCATGTAGCTTCCTCATTGCTGTTTGTCCAAATACCTGGATGATGTTTGTAAAATGTACGAAAGAAAGAAGTCACAATTCTGTTTCAGAGAGTGAGATGAAGTGATGGATGGTTGGGTGGGAAAAGCAATACAATGAAATTACCATGCACATTGCATCCTGTCACGAGGAAATCTGCCTGAAGATTAAGAGTGCTTGCAGCCTTGTGTTCTCCTAGATCTTTCATTACTACCAAAGATCCATAAAACTTTTACTGCAAAACAAATCTCTTCCTCCTGAGGCTATCAAGAAGATTGCATGTCTTAGTCATAGAAAGCCACGTGCCCACCATGATCAGGTTTTATTCTTGTAACTGTATCTCCCTAGTGCTCTCTTTCCCTCTGAAATGTGGAGACCAGAATCTTTGGGGAGACGAACACAACATAGAGGAGAGAGATCAATTTGATTCATAGTGCTACAAGAGGCTACAAATCTTGGGGGTATACCTAGGCAGAAACATGAGTAGCAGTTAGCGAGGAAATGTCAAGTGTTTCTTTCCACTTCTGCAAGTTTCAGCAATAAATTACCCTGCACTTACAAATCTACTCTCCACACACCCCACACACACCTTTCCCCTTAGCTGGGAACACACTAGTTTCCACAGTGCCTCACAGATTGAGGGGGAAGACAGGGAAATAAATGTCAGCACAAACATCCTTACTAGCTCTGTGTGGTGACTGGGAAGTAAAGGGCGGGGGACGTGACAGTTTGGGTAAGTCAAAATATGCCTTGAAATCAATATTAAGACAGAAATTATTCCTATCTTTATGGTACTTTTAAATGTGACCTGAACCCACAAAGCTAAATAGGGATAAGAATGAAAAGCTGAGAAGAAAGTATGCAGAAGATGCAATGCTTCACGATACATTAAATAGTGCCAAGTACTGAAGAAACAAAAATAAAACATGTTGCGCATTCTTTTTTCTTTCAACTTTTTTTGGGTAGGGGGAAAGAGGGACAGCTGGTACATCTTTTATTCAAATACAGTGTATTTTAAGATATACACTGGTTTATTCTTTGAAACTTGAACAGTTTCCTGTGTTTAGTAAAAGGCCGGAGTCAACCTTCCCCAAGCAGCCAGGACAGATGAGCTGAGTTAGCCTGGGCAGTTTCCACACCACCTGACATCACTCTCCCATAAAAGGGGCTGGTTGGGAAGGGGTATGGGTTTGGTGCCTTTAGGACAGTCTAAGGGTGGTTGGGGAGTTAAGTCAGTTGGTCTTTGCATTGGGCAGCACTCTGTAATTGTTGGGTCAGTAGGGTACTTTGCATTAGCACTGGGTGTGGGTGTAATTGGCTGTAAATCTACTCTCACGGTGCTTTTGTCAGTAAGCTGCCCTTATCCCAACCCACAGAGACTCTGTGTCTTTTTCCTCCAGGAGGGAGAAGTGGTGTGTGGTGCTCAGCCACTGGTTGGGGCTGAACTACCATACTGGATAAGATAAAATATCTGTAATAACAAAGGTCTTGAGTAATTTAGATATCCTTGATCTTTCTCTAATTAACAGTGGTTGTCAATTGGGTATTAAGAATGACTATGCTGTCTTCCTCAGTGTTTTTTTATGAGAGTAAATGGTTCAGAAGCACCTATATGTATCACTTGTTGGAACTTCATGGGCTCACACTTTACTCAGTGAGTTTGTGATTACCCAGTAGCTTCCCCCCCACCTTAAAACTCATGGCTTGGTTCACTTGGTGGGTGTTTTTGCACTTTCAGAGCTGAAGATAGCTTACTTAGGGAAGTGGTTTTTGCTTCGTCACAGGTATTCTTTGATATATCTAGCTGCAGTGGTACCCTCTGTCCCTCCTGGAATTATTTCTAGCACTCAGAAGAAATAAAGTTATGGAAAGCATCTTTCTTCCCACCCTGCTGTGTGTGTGCTTTCTGGTGTGAGATACTAATTCAATTGGTGGCGCATTCATGACGCATGTTGTAGTTTTTCAGGTCCAGTTCTGCCAGATGTGCAAACCATAGCAGGCCAAATGTGCTCTTTTACTCTTGTCTGCAAAGAACTGAATTTGGCTCTGGAATTAGTTCTAATTGTTTAAAGTTACAAAACAACTCTTTTCCTTTCTTTTAACCCTATGCAAAGGACAGGGCTGCTAGTGTTGCAAAATAATTGAGTCAGAGCCTGGTGCAATCAAAAGATGATTGGTTTCTTGTGTTTATATGTGTTCTGATGTGAATTCAACCAATCTATTATGTCTGTTTTGTGTTTCTAGGGATGCACTATTTTTGTGTGGAACTTGCAAGAGCAGGCACAGTTCACTGATGTTTATTAGTGACCTTGTCTTGTCCTCTGAATTATAGACAGTCTGCTTTGAACATGGGGAAATGCTACCACCAGTCATTATGTGGATGTTCAGGTTTTTTTGTAGTTGTTTAACCTCTCTAAGGCCCTGCTGCAGTACTAGATGTAAAAAAAAAAAAAAAAAAGAGAGACACTGAATTATGGGTGTTTAAAGCTGAAATATTTATAGAAGCAGTTTTTTATTTAAAAATAGCATTTGTGCCTGAGAAGATCAGATGTACCACTTCAGTATGAAAAACAAAACCAGATTTTAGTTGATATTATTAATAGAAATTGCATGAAATTTGATAATGTAATTTAGCTGAAAATATTTTCTTCCAGTCTAGGTTTGGGAGTGTTCTCATGTTACTTAATGTTGTAAAGAAAAATATTTAGATTTTGTATATTTTATATTTAGATGTTGCAAAGACAAATAGTTGAATTGCTGTTTGTTAAAGAAGAAAATATACCAAGTATTGGAACATATGCCATAAAAATTAGATCTCTCAAATTAAAATAAGAGGCAAGCAGTATTAGAAAAAAATGTGCTTACAATGGGAAGATAGGATTCCCATCTATCACCAACAAAGTGCTATAAATTCAGAAGATGATGTTATAGAAATAGATTTAAATTAAAATCTGGATGTTTAGGATCGAGTTTCCTTAACTGCCTGTTAGAGAATATTACATAGACTTTCAAAATCCATCCTTATTAAAAATGAAAAGCAACAATAGGTGGAATCCTGTAGCCATCAGTTTGAAGTCACTATTTAGGTTGATTAGCATTTTACCTGAATGTTTGTCAGGTGCTGCAGGATGTGGCCCAACTGATTTTTTTTTAAAGTGGTGGCAATCATTAGTACCCCAGTATCAAATATGTATCCAAACTTGGGTCATTTGGAAATCCTTCCTGGTTTAAGAGATCCTATATTGATCAAATTGAAAGAGTAAAATGTATCCTATGTTTCTCTTTTTAAGGCTTGGGCAAGGACTGTAGTGTACTGTGATGTTTTTCAGCTCAATGAAAGAAACTCTGCCTGTTCTTTTTAAAATGATATATTGTGATTGTGAGTAAAGTAAATGACTGTTGTGAATTACTGCTTTGATTTTGCAAATACTATCTTATAGCCCACTTGGCGGGTGGGGTGGGAGAGGAGTGCCCTCATAGCAATGATCCACAACTCTAGACCAAAAATCTAAATTTCAATGTGTTTTGAAGAAGAGTTTTGCTCCACTTCAATATTTGAAAAAATTCCCAGTCCTGTGACAATTCTCTCAAATAAAAATTTGATGGAAAAAAGTCTGACTAAAACTTTCGGTATTGACTATAGAAATCAAAACCTGTCTGAACAAAGAGAAAATCCTGCTTCACATTTCCCTAGAATGACAGATCCCTCTGACTTACACCCCTCTCCCCCAAAAGCAGCACTCTTGATTAGTCAAGAGAAGGCAGTATGCAACCATTAATATTAACTCTATCACATCACACCATCTGGCTCCACCAGCTTGGAAATGATGGCCTATATTCTTTAGTCACAAGTGACAGGAAACAGCAAATTAATTGGAAGTACAATTGTGATTTACCTCTTACCCCTTACTCTTGAATCCCCATGGCCTACCATTCGTTTTGCCTTTGAAAGACCTAATACTTCTAACTGTATTGGTTCATCTACTAAGAGAAGAATATTTGTTGTATACTAGAGCACTGAGTATACAAAGAAAAACAGAAAGTAGGTGGAAGCTGGTGTGGAATTTAAGCTTGCTTTTTTTCCCCCCCAAGAAACCCCCACAAATGTTTAACTACAGATTTGAAGGTATATACTCTTCTGTGAAGGTCCATTTAACACACTCTCAGAGGTATTTATGGATGGAGAGAGGAATGTTAGTATGCAAGAATGCTGCCAGGCAGCTGTGGTTTTTTACCTCTCTTTATTCCCTAACATGTAATTGACTAAATACCCCTGATTTATTTGAAAATACATTTAGTCTTGCCTCCCTAAGTATGGCTTTGTTACATGTAATGTTTCCAGGATCCCTGAAATTTAGTCTGGTTGAACCTGAGCATAAAGGACAAGGTCTTATTTGCTGTCTTCATAGATGCTCTGAAGATTAATTAGCCCCTATTTTGCAATGCTTTAAAGAGTTCAAAATGCCATGTAAGCATTATATTTTGGTTATTCACTTTAGAGTAGTTCAGGTTTTAATTGCTCTGCTTGCCATTTAGTGAGAATTGAACTCTTGCAAAATAAGCAAAGTCAGTCATAGTTATTAATTGAATGAGACTTCAAGTAGAATTTTGGGTGACACCAGATGTAGTAAAGCTAGTGAGCAGATTGCATTCTTCTTCTGGAATAAGTACTGAGCCAACAAAAACTACGTGCTCTGTGTTTCACTGTGCTGCCTAATATGCTACCTTTCTGTAACATATGTCAGATAACTCAACAATTTGTGGTCATTATAGATCTCACTGGACCTTTTAGTAAAGTTTAGAAGACTAAGCTTATTTCCTGTTCTGGTAATTACATTCTGACCAATTTTTTACAATAGCTGAACAATTTCACATGGCATTTTTAAATTCCAGCCTCAAAGTACAGTGTGGTGATAATTCAAAATAAAGCTTTAATTCAAATGTCAATTCTATCTTTGACTAGTAAAACGATTTTTACACAATTTTTGTGTGCTCTGAAGATTTTTTGATGCAAGGCACTCCAAATAGTCTCAGCGACTGTATTTCGAGCTGCTGCAAATTATGGGAGCTTCATCTCAAGGACTGAGAAACTTAGAACATGGAGAGTCATGAGTATGTTCTTAACTAGTGCCAGAACATCAGCTCAAGCCCATTGCTCTTCTGTGTCACTCCTAGGGCAAGAGTGTGATTCATCACTTCCATTTTGCTAAATACTGAAGTTTAGATGCATCTTTATGGGTTAGGTTTTACTTCTATTGGAGATGGAATGGCAACCTGATCTCATTTGTAATAATGTAAGTTGTGAGTAATTTGGTAAAACTGGTCAACCTACATCAGTATAATTCTTTTGTGAGATTTTGTCAGACACAACAACGTCACTAGAAATAGGTTTAGTCTCAGCAAATACATATGTACTGAAAAGTATGTGGATTTCCCAAGCACTGGGGAGCATGTCTCGATTCTGATTGTTATGCACCTGTAGAATATTAGTAAAATAAATTCACTGAACAGCTTTAAGCCATGTGCTCTTCCTGTGCAAGAGTTCAGGCATGATGTAGCTTTCAATGAATAAGTAGACTTGACCACCAGCCTGCTTCCATTTTGACAATAATACCATCTGCCATTCTTTCATAGTATGTTCGTTCCTCTATCTTTGTAACTCGTATTCTCGATGACTACATTGTTTTGATATGCTAGGCCAGTTAAGCTGCAAAAATATAGTTTAAAAATAGCTGTATGATTTTAAAATGTTTTTTAAAAACTGGAGGAGCACAGAAGAAAAAATGTTTATATATGGTTATAAATCTATTTCTGTAGTTCTATTTCTGGTAAACCGAAGCTATCTGATACACTAGAGTAGCGCAAAAAAGAAGATTTACATAAGTAGAGATATGGAGTCATTTCAGGCTGTGGTCAGGATGATCTTGTTGGCATGTCTTTGGGTCAGTGAACCAAGTAGCGTTTGATATTTTTTGTGCAGGTGGTTTGTTTTTCTCTGTAGCATTCTTCTATCATCTTATTTTGAGAACAGAATTTCCAGTTTCTTCCTTCTTCAACTAATTGATGTCTTTTACTTCTAGACATCAGTTAGGCTGCAAAAGAGCAGTACAGTAATGTACAGCTAAATACAGATATTAAAAATGTGAAATCTGTCAGTCCATCCCCTGGGCACAAGTCTATGCCTATTCATGTTAGAACAACAGTGACATGTCTTATTAAATCAGGTACTCTTTGTGCAGCCCATGTACTGTGGATTTGCTCGGCTATATGCTGCATAAGCTCCACTGTTGTGCTTGTGCTGATAAGAGTTCCTTCCTCAGGCTGCAGTGAAAACCAGCAGCCCCTGTTGTGCATAGTAGCAATTGCCATAAACACTACAGACTTGAATGGAAGAGAAATGGAATCAGAGGGATGTAATACTCATATATTTATTTTCTACATTCTCAAACTCTATCACCCTGAAACTTGCAGACTACACTTCTCCTTTGGGATTGACAGGCAGCACTGACCAGTAGAAAGCTCAGAATGTGGATACCTCCATTTTCCTGTCTTCCACCAAAGTTCAAGCCATGTTTCTTCAGGAGATGGCAGTAGATGATCCAGTAATTGTAAAAGTCAGAGCCTCCCCTATGAGAAGGAAGAAGGAAAAAACCCACCCCACCCTTATTTCTGTCTGACAGTTATGCAGTTAAATAACAATGATCAAGCCTTTTGCATTATTATGATATGGATGGATCTGCCAACTAAGATTTTGAGCCTTTTGCATTCCTTTGACGCAAGAGAAATACCCTGTGGACTAAAAGGAGATGATAAAGTGCAGTTGAAAGTGAATGAACAGTTTTGTTTCACCTGTTCTTGTTTCATAATTGCAGTATATCAATAGGCATTTTCTGCTGATTACAATAAAAAGCCCCAAAGCACTAGTGAAGTCTCATTAAAAATTTTGGCATTTTTACCCTGTCAGTCTTAGAAGTGAAACAGCTTATACTGATGGAACTCGGGTGGTTACCTACTACTACCCCTTGCTTGAAGCAGGGAATGGGTTGCTTAAAGTTTTGTCCAGTTGACTTTGAAAACCTCCAAGGGATGCCCCTTGGTGAAACTTGATCCAGTGCCTGACAGCTCTCGGGGTGAAAAGAGTTTTATTCATGTCAAATTGGACCATCCTGTGTTTATCACTACTGTAATTTGTATTTGTTATAAAGAGCCTGGCTCTGTTTCGCTCTGCAAGTCTGGAAGAAGAAAATAGGGAACTGTATAGGGAGACTTCTTAGGGTATTTAGCAGTTAAATACTCATCTTGCTTTCACTCACCAATCTTCTTCTGAGGTCAGAAGACTCAAACTGTCTCATGGAAGCACAAGTAAATGAGAGATATAAGACATCTCCTGAAGAGGCAAGTGGAGTGCAAGAGGGAAGTGTGTTCTTTTCTGTTCTCTTTACATCTTATTCCTTCTGCAACATTGTGTCAGACATTTATTCTTTTTTTCCGTAAGATTACTTATGGAGTAAGCCTTATTATATTTTATTGGCTTATTAATGTCCAATATTCTGGACCAGGATCAAGGTCTGAGTTCTTTACAAAATTATAAGATGCAACTCCTGTTTTTTTCCAATTAAAGAAAACAATGCTGCAAGGTGAGGGCAGAACAGGAAGGAGGTACAAAGACTGGGAACGAGGTGATCATATTGCACATACTTTCTATATAAGTAACTGACATGACCTTTCCATTCTCTGATTTTTTTCTAATTAAAAAATTATTAGCTTTTCTTCCTATAGCATAAAAGGGGAAATTAAATCAAGAATGAAAAATTCCATAGGGCTCTCAAAAAGGGTGACGTGAGTAACAGCTCAAGCAGCTTTAGCTAGTGACGTAAGCTATTCTGAGACCTACCTGCTTTGTTACTTTGCAGAATAGTGTTGCCTTGATTAGCTGGTGAGAAGCCAATGAGCCTTCAGCGTAAACATCTTTTACTATTTTAAGTTTGAGTAAAAGGTGATGTTCCTCTACTTATCGCTTACACTCACCCCAAATCAAAGAGAATATTAAACCTGATCTGGAAATCTTACTTCCTGTAATGTATTCCTTTAGATAAAATTGCCTTTTTTATTCTTTCCCCACCCCCTCCAGTGCGTGTTAGGAGATTAGTTTGATCATTCTTGATCTCACAGAGTTCTCATGCACATTGATGGTATTATCAAATAACTGAACTCTTAACTATTTATGTTAAGGAAATATAAATATTTCCTTCAAAACATGAGGAACTAGTGAGTAAAGATTTTAGAGCTGTTTATTTGTTTCGTTATGCTTGTCTGCATGTTTAAGCAAGGATGGAAAGAAATGAAAGGGGAGACATAAATAAACTGTTCTGATTGCACCCTGGGAGGGGTAGTTTAAATAATAGCATAGCATCTTTCTCAGCTTCTGAAGCTACACTTTTTTTGAGTAATTGCAAACATAATGAACATCTCTTACGCTACATTGATTCAAAACCTACCTTACTGTATTATCTCCCAAATCAAATAATGCTCTTGACTTAGCTACCTGTTACTTCACCTATTTTACCACTTCTGTTGCATCAAGGTTCCACTGCAGCTGACGAAGCTTTGGGGGGCACATATTGAGGAAACCACCCATTATGTATTGCTTGAAGTATTTGGAATATTCTGCAGCAGCTGTGGAGTTTACAAATAGTGACAGCCACACAAACATTTTAAAATTAAAGCTATTTGAATAAAAGTGTGCAAGACTGAATCCATACAATTGGTGCAGATTTAATTTATACAGTATTCAGGAACCTTTCCAGGATCTCTTTAATCTCTCTCTGGCAAAATACACTTTGAAACACTATTTCATACTTCCAGAACTTCTGTAGCAGTAAAGTCCTGCTATCTGAGTTTTTGGATGTCCTAGAAGAATTAGTCAAGATGGAGCCATAATGAAATGTACAGTTTTAAAATTGATGATTTAACCACTTCGATTTGAGTCCGCTTAGCATTCGGTTATGGTGTTTTGGTAATGATTCTTATGAAAATAGCTATTTTGAGCAATCTATTGGAACAGATTTTGTTTGAAAGGATGGTTTGCAAAGAAGGGGTTTAGATCATTAGAATGCAAGGT
>VZTU01032787.1:17610-112112 GCA_013400835.1 Zapornia atra | reverse complement strand
GTTGTTGAACTGAGAAACCTGGAAACGCTGGAAGTTTTATTAATTGTTTGAATCTTTGTTTGTATCGCGAGCTTGTGTCAAAGGTTAATCTTCTTAATATGTAATTAGTTGAAGTTCCAATTACGGGATTTATTGAACTCAATTGTGGTTCACCCCCCCCCCATCTTTCCATTAAATACAATACTGCTAGTCATACTTTGTGGCTGCTTTATTTTCTGCTAAAACTGGAGTGTATCTGTGGGGAGAGAACTCGTTCAATTCATACGAGAGCCAGTTTAAATTTAGAAATAATCTTGGCTACGTCATACCCGTGGGGGTGGTTTTTTTTGCCTATTTTATCCTCCCGTATGCATGTGTGTGTATCAGACGATTTAACGCTAATTGATAGACCGAAATTTGCGAACTAAATCGGATAAATCCCTCGGTTAGGGGGCTGCTCGGGGATGCTGAGCCTCACACCGGGTGGGTGTCGGGGTGCTGCGGGGACCCGAGGACAATGCGGGTGTGGAGGAGCATCTGCGCTGCTCTGGGGCAGAAAAGTCACGTCCTTAAAGCTACTACATACCGTGGGTGGGTTTTTTTAGGCTCACCCCCGAGCGAGAAGGAAAACGCAGGTCCTCTCGGGTGTCACTTCTTATCCTTTCAAGAAAAGTAGTGGAAATGGAGACGCGGATTCCCGCTGCTTCCCCCCCGATGTTGTGCAAGGAAGAAGGAGGTGACTTGGCAGCGGGTGCAACCTGCGCTTAGCAAATCACGTAGGGGGGTTTTTTCGCCGTAATTGCGGTTCCTCAAATTGAGAAAGCCCTCCTATGTGCCTGGCTGCTTCAGAGTGTTAGCTGGGAACTCTGACTGGTGTGCTGAGGAACCTGCCCCTGGATCTGCTGCTGCTCCGGCTGCTGGAATGATTCCCCAGCGATGTCAGGCTTGTGTACAGGCAGTGAGGAGAAGGCGGCTTTAGGCTGTGGGAAGCTTGTTCTTTAATTTGTAGGATTACTGATGCTTTTGGGGGGTGAGATTACAGAGGTTGTGTTACGCGCGGATTTTGGGTAACCTTGCTGCTCCTGAGCCTGAAGAAAGCTGTAGTAAATCAGATTAATGGGAACTTCTTTTTAGTGGACATGACTGTTTCGCTAGTAGTAGTGTAATAATGCCTTGCGTAGCTTTGTCCTTATCTTCAAAGGAAAACTTATCTTTTGTGATTTGAAGTTATCTGACTGGCATGTAGCTTGTGAAATGAAAAAGATCTCTGCTCAGCCCTTGGCAAAGAGGTGCTGCCATCAGGGAAGCTGCTGGAGCCCGGGAGCAGGGCTTGCTTCAGGGCAAGAGGGATGCGGATGATAGAAGGGATGATATGAGGGATGCCTGTGTTACAGGCTGTATTCTGCACTTCTGCCTATTGACTAAACATTTTGTTTCTAGTAACGAAGAAAGCAGGGAAGGCTAACTTATGCAGAGCTTGTCTGGATTGCAGCGTGAACTACTCGGGGTTTATTAGCGTTTCTCCTCTCTCTGGATGTGTGGATTTGCATATTGACAGATTTAAGTGTCGGTATGCATCAGACTAGAAGCTGGCTTGTGGTGCGTTACATGCAGTTAGCTTCTGTATGCTGTTAGAGCTGGTGCTGTACGTGGATCACGTTGTAATGAGGCTGTCATTGATGCAGGGTGTCAGTCCCACTTGGTGAAGGGACTTGTGGGGAGCCTCGGCCTGTGCGGTTGCTGTGCTAGGACAAAGCCTGGTGGCATTTACTCTGGGATTTACCCTTGGGCCTTGGTTTGCATTTGGTCTGCTTAAGGTTCACCCTCTTGACCTGGCATCTTTGTGTCCACCGAAATCCTCCTCAGCTCACCTGTGCCTGGGATGGGGTTTAACTCTAATGCAATTGCAAAGCCAGCTGAAGCTTGTTGGGATGGATGAAAAATCCACCTCTGGCTTAATTTATTTTCCAGGGTTTGCCTCATTAAAATAACAGGTCATGCTTCTGATGACTTTTTGTGGTCTTTTGCTGATGTTTAAGGGAAGGAAGGTAATTGTATTCTTTTTTGTTTAATGGAACTTTTAAAGACTTACTAAGCAAATTTCATCCCACTATTTTTCTATGAGGAAAAAACCAGAATTGGGCCTAAGAGCCCTTCTTAACCTGAGTGCTCTTTGTCGAAGTTCTCACAGCTCCCATGGTCTGTACCTTGTGAGCTGGGGCAGCAGCAAAACAGATAGAGTTAAAGGGTTTGTTAAGCAGGGGTTGCAATATCATCTCTTGTGTTTTGAAACTGTTGCTGAATGGCAACCTTATAGAAAGTACAGCCTTAAGCTAGTCTAGAAATAGACCCTCCCTATGTTTTGTTTTTCATTGACTTCATTCAGAAAGGCCAGGACATTTTATTCAAGTTAAGGGATTTACTGCCTGCTGTTAACTCAATATGACCTACCCGTTTACAATCCCTTCAGATACTCTATGGGATGTAGACACCTTTTCTCTTTCGTGTTGTTATTAAAAGCCCAATAGCAACGTTTACTTTCACTTTTAGCTGTTAAGACTTAACCAAGACCGGTGTGTGTGTGAGTGGGTAATATGTTAACTTAGCAGCTGGCCTTGCCGAGATAAACATGCGCTTTTCCAAATGCTGTCATCTGGCCCCTTTCCAAAACAAGCTGAAGGAGGAGGTCAGGGGTGGAGCCATCCTTTGCTTTAGTAAAAAGAGGCTTTCATTTGGAAAGAATTGCTAGATAGTATTGACTGGGAGAACTGTGAAATGAAAGGGCCAGACCTTTCCTGAGTAAACGGAATGGTCTCTGTTGATGACTTGTGCCTTGGTGTGTGTTACTGTGCTGGGCTTCTCTCTGAGGGTGCAGCAGCTGAGATGTGGAATGCCTATTGCTTCCTCTTTAAAAATCACTGCTTTATGTACCCCTCTGAACATGAGAACTGATGAAAAATTTATCATCTTGGGTTACAATAGAGATGTGCAACACAAAAGTGCTATTGTTTTAATTGTTTAAAATTCAGATTACAAGATAACGGTAATACCATTAAAAGGTTTCCCTTTGGCCCAGAAGCTGCAGGTAGGAGCCTGTCAATCCCTTAGTATTAAAGATGAATGATAAGGAAACCTCTTAAATGCCTGTGACGCTGCAGTCTAGCCAATTTAGGATCAGCTGATGCCTTCTAGTGATAATGGCTTGAGGTTTTCAGCTGTATTATGAAGATATCAGCTAGGGGAAATAGTATTTAGAAGAGAAGTATACTTTATTGAATGGGGAGATGATCCAGAAGTGACAGTAAATTGCATTACTAAATGATCTATGTGCTCTGCACAGTCTCTTCACTGGTAAATGGTAGTGGGAAAATGAAAGATGGTTATTCTTAATGTATGAAAGCAGAGGAATCAAAGTATTACTTGATCTTCCTTTAGGAATCTGGGCTATTTATGAAAATGTCTACCAAAAGCACGGCTTAGTCTTACATCATGGTTACCAGATGTAGATGTACTTACGCTTATTTTATCATTACTTAATCATGATTAACTTCACTGTGGATTCCCATGCACAGTTATAACTGTGTTTCCTGAAACTTTATTTGTGCAGCTTCCTACCTTGTCACTAATGTGCTTTAAAGTCTCCCACGCAAGATAAAACTGTCTGAATTTGATGATCATAACAAACTCCTTGCACAGAACAGTTGCAGTGCTCTGTAAGCTTGTATCACTAGCAGCAAATGCATCGGTGCTCTAAAAGATGCATCTGATTCTCTTGTCTTTTTAAAAGATGTACCATCTCTCTTCATCCCAATAAAAGGGCTTTTTCCACTGAAGACCTCTTTAAAATAACTAGCAGTACTTAACTTGCATGGTTCAGGTTACCAAGCATCAAAATCTGAGTGAGTTTTGGTCTTAGCCCTGGATGTGAATCAGCACTGTAATTTTTTCAGTGTTGAGGTCTTATATGTAGTTGTAATTCAAGCTCATAAAATATTAGAAGCTTTGACAGTAGTGAGGTCTGCTTTCTGGAGCTCTTCCCTGTGGGTTTACAGCCAAGGATGGCTTGAGAGTGAGAACAGTTATCTGTGCTGCAGCAGTGAGGTTTTATGGCTGGATGCCCAGATTGTCTAGCTTTGCACACAGCTTTATAGTTTGCCTTTGAGGGCTAGGGAGGTGGAAGTCATTTGTAATAAACAGCTATCTGCAGCTTGCTTTTTCTAGGTTTTGAAATGTACATCCACTTAAAAAACTGCAAACTAGATCCATGTTTACTTAGATTCCAATCAGAAAATTCTATGTTTTAGAAGCTTACCTGTGAGACATGTTAACAGTTGCTTTTTGCTTCGTATTAAAAATAGCAAGTATTTATCCCTTGGCTGTTTGGGGTTCTTTAACGTTGAGCTCTGAATTGCTAGGGAATGAGAAGGTGGGGTTTGGGGTGGTGGGGGTTAAGAGAAAATTTGACTTGTCAAATTGATTGGCATCCTTAGTGGTAATTAAGCCCCAGAGAAAAATATGTTTATAGGTCTCAAAATAGTTATCATGCAACTACCAGCTACAGGCTCGTTTAGGAGGAAAAGATAACACCCACCTCCCTTCCACTGCAAGGAAACAAGCTACTCTGGGTGATGCAGTATTAGTGTCTGGCTATGGGTGTTTTCTTGAGGCAGATCAGTCTTTTTTTCTTTCCCCCTGGCTGCTGCCTCCTGGGGTCTGTGTGTTTTCCTGTGATGACTTTCTGAAGGGATAGTGGGTAGTGCCTTTGTTACTTTATCAAGAACAATCTCCTAGAGTGGCATATCTGTGGTTTTTTTTAAGATGTGCTGTTTTCCTTCCTATTCCTTATTTCACCTTCCTGGTTCTGTCTGCTTGAAGTTTACAGTTTCCTCTCTTGTGCTGGATTGTCAGGACTTCCCCAAGAGAAGCAGAAGACCTTTTTGTTTTGTTTGAGGGATACAGAGTACTCACAGTGGCGTGGATACCATTCTGGGTGGTCAGTATGTACACATATCGATTGTTAGTTCAGACTGACTCCTGCCAAGTCTATTTTAAGCTCAGCCACATATCTCTGTTGTGTCAGCCTGCTTTTCAGTCATACTGTAGTCTCAGGCTCTCAGGTCTTTTAGTTATTCAGAATTCCAAAATGTTTTCATGGCTGATGCTAACATCACTGATGCTGACAATGGAGATGCTTGTTTTCAAACAGTGGCTGGTTCCTGGTAAACAAAAGAGCCTCAGCCCAGTGCTTTAATACAAGCTGTTCTAGAGAAAAGCAGCGGTTCAGTAAGAATGTGACAAAACCTCCCTGAAACAACCAACCAGCTGTACAGACCCATAATGTGCTGACTGCCATTTTACTGGATTTTCTTACAAGCTCATGAATAGAAGACCATGGAAGGTGGTCTTTGGCAGTCCTTGGAAAACTTTTTGCTTGAACTCGATGTTTGTTCGTGCCTTGAAGATCATGTTTTGTATGAAATGTGAAGTTTAAAAACTCCACTAGCACTGTTAGCATAGCCTAATGGTGTGTAAGTCAAGGAAGAATCTGCTGAGTGTATTGCCAAAGCCAGTCTGGAGCAGGATTTCTCATTATCTAACATCATTCTTTCTATCTGTAGGTCTCAACTTTCCTCTTCTCTCAGTGTTTTTAATCAATTACACAAGCTTACATAACATAGCAGAATTGCTTCCAATGTTGCTTTATTTATCCTCCCCCCCATGTTTTCAGCTTTGAAATGGATGCTCCACAGGAAAGTTTGTCCATTACTCACTGGCTAGGTAATGAAAGATGTTACATCTCTGCAAATCTAATCATTCTTGTGTCTTTATGATGTCATAGCTGTAAATGCACCGTATTGTCTCTCACTCTTGTGATGCTGCAAACAATTGCTCTTGGTTAAAACCTATTGGCATAGGTGTGCTGGTCACATCTGATTGTTTCCCTGCTTATGAAAATATTTGGTGTCTCTTTGTGTAACATTGGCCAGTGTAATAGTAATTGGTAATATAATTGGGACAGAGATAAATGTTTATTTTTTTTAAGCCTTTAGAAATTAAATTAATATGGAAAGTGCAGCATCATCTGATAAGTAAGAAGAGCCTGCTGGTAACAATCTAAATGCTGTTCAGTATTTTCTAGTAGGATCATCATAAATCTATAGCTGTCTGATCCAGGTGTGGAGCTAAATTCGGTCTGTCAGTAATAGAATTGCCTCTATCGAGGAGGAGAATCTCTGTATAAATAGCTCTGTTTCAGGTGAAAGATGTTATTATCTGGGACTTACTGGAGCTTGGTGAATGTAATTTTTACTATTTGCATTCTTCTAATCAAACTTTTACAAGTCCTTCCCTTTTGAAAAGCACTATCCAAGTTAAGTCTCAGGACTGATAGGATGTTATCTAGTGATGTCAGCCTTTATACTGTGCTCCCACGCTTGTGTGTAACTGCACAAAGCAATGGTGGTGTTACTGGATGTGTGTTTATGTCATGATTTCCTTAAAGACCCTCAACTTTAATTTTTCTTCTTGCATTTATGACAGTGAAGCATTCTTCACAAGTTTCTTGGTGAAATATTGCAGTGACAACAAAATCCCATGCTTTTGAAGCAAATAACCCAGGCTGATAAGATACAATCTGTTTTATCTGGATGATACTGTAACACTCTGATAGTTCAGCTGCATTAAAATTGTGGTTTCCCACCCCCACTCTGTCTCCTGTCCCTCTGTCAGCGTCCAGACAAGCAAGAGCTGATCTTTCTGGAATTCTGTCTGCATCTACTGATCATCAATCTACTGGATAGATTTCTGAGAACATTTGCTCCTGTGGGCATTTCATGGACTAACTGAAGGCATAAAATAGTTATTACTAGGATCATAATTGTCCATAAATTGATTTCCAAAGTGGTATTTACTGCAATTGGTTTTCCTGTCCCGGAAGATCATTTATGGCTATTTCCTTTCCCCATCTCTCCCCTCACCCTGTCTATCCTCCCCCCCTGTGGAGACACCATTCCTTTGCTAAATTGAAAAATGGATGGTGGCCCATTCTGATGGTGGCTCTGATATTCCAGTTTATTATTGGCAGGAATTGATGGCCAGATGCTTTTACTATGGAAAGTGAAGTGGGGGGAACAGAGAACTTTGAAACTTGATGAACTTAATGGAAATAAGAATTACCTTTTCAGCAATGCCCAGTTGATCTTTTAAACTCTGGTAGATTGGTGCTAGGAAAGGTGCTAGCTTGAAACCTTCCAGCTTCCTTATTTTTGGAACACAAAATAAGTCTCTGGATTTTGTGGATTCAGTTTCCAACCTAAATACAGACACAGAGTAGTGCAAGGGCTTCTTATCTCACTTGAGTTACATTGCTTTATTAATTTTCAAAACAGCATTGCAGCTGAAGATGTATAAAGTGCACAAAACATTTGTGTTTAAACTTTCACATTTGCAGTGCATAACTTTTAGTACAGTTTATTAGTCTACAGTATGTTTTTGTCTTCCTTGACTCGGATCAAATTTGGTGTTAACCTCCTGCAGAGAATTGCAGGACCCCTGACATTTTATTGTGACTCTTGATTAGCTCACCAGGGTTCCTGCTAAGAATTCTTCTCTCATTCATTTGATAAATTGAATTCCCTATTCACAGTGCCTTTAAATAGAATGGTATTTGGAAAACTTGAAGACAACAACTTGAATGTTCAATGAGCTCACCCAGCAAATTTAAAAATGCAGGAGGAAATTACAGGTTTGTATATTCTGAAATCTTGTAAAAGAATAGACATTTTACAAAAACATAAGTCTCCACCTTCATATTCACTTTAAATTTATTTGTCTTCTGGTTTCTACAGCAGGCAGTTCTATTAACAGCTGTTTTCCCTTTTTTGTCTTATCTTGCCTTGTTATGTCAGGAGCTGGGTATTTGCCTAAATTAGTCTGTATCTGGGAGCAAATAGAATGAAGTGGCACATTGCTGTGCAGTGAAACTTCAGCTCTCCAGGGCAGCATGTGTGCAGGATGGAGAGCGTCTTGTGCTTACACCCAGGACACCCTACCCTCTGCATACATCAATACCTTATGCCATTCACCCACTTTTACTATGTATCCCCTCACTGTTGCTGCTGATGTTGGCTGGGCTTGTGCTGTGGAGTACCCTTCTGAGCCCCACAGCATGAGGAATAGCACCTTTCTGTCCCCTTTCTTCTAGTTCTGGATCTTGACATACTGCTTCCCTGTGAGGCCACTGTCATAGAATCATAGACTGGTCTGGGTTGGAAGGTACCCCAAGGGTCACAGAGCTCCAACCCCCTGCCACTGGCAGGGCCACCAACCTCCAGGCCTGGAGCTACACAAGGTTGCCCAGGGCCCCATCCAACCTGGCCTTGAACACCCCCAGGGACGGGGCCTCCAACCCCGCCCTGCGCAGNATCCCCCTTGTCCTGCCAGTCTCTGCCCTTTAACAAGCTGATTCCCCTCCTGTGTCTCTGCTCCCTTCAGGGACTGGCAGGCTACAGTGAGGTCCCCCCACAGCCTTCTCTTCTCCAGGCTGACCCAGCCCAGCTCCCTCAGCCTCTCTTTGTAAGGGAGCTGCTCCAGCCCTCTGAGCATCCTCATGGCTCCTCTGACCCCTCTCCAACAGTTCCACATCTTTCTGTCCTGGTCTGTCTCTGTGAGCCACTCAGAGCTGGGGCAGCAGCAGCAATGTCCTGCACCTCCCCACTGCTTGTGCTTTGAGGTGACACCTGGAGATCTCGGTAGTGAGATGGCAGAGGCCTGTTCCCTGTATAGTATGGTGTCTTCCTGTCAGCTGGTTTCTGCAGGTCTCTGCCACATGTCTGTGAAACCATTTTAATACCAAAGAAAAAAACTCAGGCTGGAAGGGACCTCAGGAGGTCATCTCAGGCAGGTCTGTATTTCGGAGCTGTGACGTCTGTGTCTGGTAACATGTCTGGTGCTGCTCACTATGTTGCTGGTATGTGTTGGTGTTATACTTGCCTGGCACGGTGAGGGAAGTGCATATGCGTTTTTCTGCCATGCCTGTGGCAGAAACTTGGCCAAAAGGAGAAGTATTTCTTGCAGACCTCACCTTCCTGGGCCTTTTTCATCACCCTGGAACCACTCGTCAGCGCGGCAATGGATGCGGGGACTGTGGCTGCTGTAAGCTGGGTGTCTGTAGTTGAACATATGCTGGCACCACAGAATAAGCTAGAATGCTGGAATAAACAGAAGAGCAGTGGTACAAACACAGATGATTTCAGCATCAATTCTGCTGCCTCCTTTTTGATGCTGTAGGTTGTGTCGTCTAGCCTGACCTGTGTGAGAGTACCAGCCTGGTCTTCAGCTCCCTTGCTAAGTGAGTTGAATATGCTTTCACCTCCTGATAACAGTGATCACAGGGCTCACGAACAGCAGAGTACTGGCATGTGACTGTGATGAAGGGGGAAAGGAGGGCCAGGGCTGTTACAAATCCTTACAGGCAAAATGTTACAGCGTTTTAGTTAAGCAAACTTGCTCTTCATTTTTTTTAAAAAAACATAAGATTTATTTGTGCATGCTTGGTGAGTGTGAAGGTATGCTACACAGAAGCAGTGTGCCTGCCTGCAAGTCCTGCAGCATGTGATGTCCCTCCTGACCCCATCACTGACAGACAGGTGAGGTGCTGATGGGCTCCTCCAGCCTCAATCCCTGGGATCGGTCAGCTCTCTGAGGGCCCCGGGACTGTGGTGTGGGCAAAACATCCTGCAGAGCTGTTGCTCCTGTTTCTGTTTCCTGGCCTTCTGCTTCACAGTATCCCTGTGCAGCTGTTCTGGGAAGGATGCCCTCTGACATGTTCTGGTTCACCTAAATAATTTGAGCCAGTAACTCTTCCCTTGGTTGCTTCTAGGTCAGTTAATCGATAATATTGAGTTGAAGAATTTGTCAGTGTGGAGTTCTGTTGGCACAGGGCTCTTCTGAGTATTTACAGAAACAAAAATAGCAAACATAGTATCTGGAAAGAGACAAACATGCTGTGTTCTTGCTAAGCTCCTAGATTCCAAAGCTGTTTTCCTTTGTGTATTAAGTCCCAGGAAGACTGGGGAAGAGCTCTGGACCAGATGCTACATCAACTGCCTAGGAGGGAGGCAGTGCTGTGAAAGTGAATCTAGTTATCTGCACTGTTCACAGGCTGTCGCTTAGTTTTCCAAGAGAGGAGGTGGTCCATGTTTGCTGGGGGAGGAGAGATGTTCATACCATGTTTCTTGTTTGTAGCCTGCTTTGACTGGTGAATATGATAACAGCCTTTTTGTGTGCCTTTTTTTTTTGTTTGTTGTGTTTGGTTTTGGGTTTGTTTGGTTTAGGTTTGTTTATTTACTAGAGGGTTGAGGGAGTAAATCGTGCTGTGCTTTGTGCCTGAAACATACATAGGGGTGAGGTTTGTGTGCAGTGCTCTAGCCCATGCCTGGGTTCCCTACCCCAACTACTTAAGCTGCACCAGCGTGGAGCTTGTTTATATGTTGATAGGCCTGCACTGTGGAAGGCAAAACCTTCACACAAGAGGTGGTGTATACCTGTGTGGCAGCAACTTCACATCCTATAGGATCATCTGTTAATTTGGATCAGGAGTTCCATGTTTAAGCAAACCTTCTGATTGTTGTAAATTACTGTGCTTTGATTCACAAGGTGGGGTGGTCTTGGAGAGCAACAGTCACTGAATGATGTGCTCCAAGGGTACAGTTAGTGCTTTCCTGCTGCAACTGAGCATGAAGTTCATGGGAGTGAACTAGAGCTGGTCTCAAGTAATAAAGTCACCTGAAAGGGGATAGTGTGGCTATCATGTCTTCTGCATGTGCTGTTTTACTCTGCCAATCCACTCCTATTGGGCAGCCCCACTTGGTGATGAAGATGTAACATACATCTCCCAAAACATTCTCATTAGTACTCTAGTACTCCTGTTAGTACACCATCTGTCTCTGGTAACAATCCAGGAGAAAGTAGACAATAGCAAGTCAGTAGATGAAAAACAAAAACCTGCAAACATGCCTGAGACTTGGGGAGTGCTCAAAGATGGACTTGCCAAACTTCTGATGCTTGACTTAGAGTTAATACCTATCCTTAATTTATAAAGGCTGCTTCTTTGGGATCTTCCTCCACTTCTAGGGATTAGTAATCAACTAGTAGGGGCCACAAGGTCAGATCTGTGTGCTTTGCCTTTTTTCTTTTATATACTCTTGAATGGAATGCTAGGAACTATCTGGTCTTGCTTTATTTTCGTAAGTATTTATTTCAGTGGTTGTTTAATGTGTATTTAAAGTGAGGTTGCAACAAGTTAATACTAGGTGAGCAAGAATCTAGGTCCTGTGGTAAATAGTTACCACTATCCTCAAGGTCCTCCTGCTAATTTGTTGCTCAAATGGTTAGAAACACTGTGTACTGCTGCAGGAGATACACACCTTGTCTTAAGGCTGCAGGACAGGTGCTCTTCTTTCTTCTGGTCATGGAACTTCTGTTTTACAGATTGTAAGATCAGGATTATTAATTTAGTCTCTTGGGCAACCTAAAATCTTCCTGTAGTTCAGTAAGATACTTTAATTGAATGTGGGTACTTTTCATATCCTGTTCTCAACTAATTCTGTAGTGTTCTTGGGTGTCTGAAATGACAACTGTGTTCTGCTCCTGCACAGTGATGGGCAGGAGTGGAGAAGGGTGCACTGAGCAGCACAGACCTGAAGAGAGCTGCCAATACCCTGTAACAAATGAAATAAATAAACCCACAAAAGACTTAGAGCCGGAACTATTGCACAGTGAAAGGAAACATCAAGGGAACTATTAGTGCTCTGCTTTGGTGCAGGAATTTTGCTGGAATTTCTGTGGGACTTCAGGGATTGGACTGCTGCCCATGTTGGGAGATCAGTCCTGTGTTGCATGCTGCTTCAAGGTAAGTTGCCCAGACCCTGGGAGCATCAAAGTCCCAGGCCTGCAGTTGTTAGCAGTTAGTAGATGTTACAGAGTAAGGGAGGAATCCCCTGCCAAGGCAAAGAATGTATTGAGGAGTGACAAGTGCAGGACAGGGGCATAACTTGACAGAAAGACACCCCAAAGCATGGGAATAATAAATTATAAATTGAGGTGAAAGCAAGCCACTCATCAAGCTTCCCTTATCCCCTGTAGGAACAAATTTTGCACCCACACTTTGAAATTACAGGGTTTAGTTTCAAGCTGTGTGATCACCCCATACATGTAACTCATCCATAAACTTACCTTGTCTGCAGTGGTGTAGCTCAGGCCTTTTCCCCCACTAATTCCCTTGAGAGGATATTGTAGGATTTTACCTAAGGAGTGGGTAGAGGCCTCCCTTTTCCAGCCTAATTCCATTTCTGTCCAGGAATGGCCCTGTATCAGTGTTGCTTCCTAATGAATATAAGCCTTCCTGTAGGTATTTTTCCTCTTCTCTCCCCCAAACATGTATTTGTAAAGATTTGGTCTGTCTTTTAATGTTTTTTGAATGCTACAGTGTGGAAGGTTCTTTGTGCCTAATCCAAATCTCTGTTGCCACTTAAACTCAGTGCTAATTACCACAGCTAAAATAGAAAGATTTTACTCTCTTCTTCTCTAACATCTATCTGAATAAAGAGGTTGCCATCTCTTTTGATTAAATTAATCCAAGTCCAACTCTTTTTCTGTGCACCCATGCTTTTTTGATGGGCTGTTTTTGGACTCTTTTAGTTGATCTGTATCTCTTTTACTGTTAGGTAGTCCCAAACTGGTCACAGGACAGCAACTGCTGGATTTCTGACCATGTGGATTGAGACCCCTGTGACATATGGGTGTTTTCTCCCCTACATTGGTGTTTAGCTGTATGGATATGATGCCCATTCCTGCCACACATGGTACCCTGCACTCTTTCTCACTGAACTGAGCTCTGCTTTTTTTGCACATCTCAAGTTGTCAGGTTGTTCTGACTATTGTTCTCCATTATTTTACAGCCCTGTGACTTGACATATTCTGGAAATTTAGCAAGTTAACCTATATTTCCAGCAGCAGAGTGGTTAATAAATTTGGCTGCTGGACATGTGGTGTATGGCATCAAAAATCCAGTGGTTCTCTGGCTCCTTGGAAGGGGAAGTGCTGTGGTTACTTGAAATGACAATAAAGTACCCATAAAACATTTAGCTTATGTTCCCTACTTTATTCTTGGAAAAAAAAAAAAAGCAACTATTCTTATTAACAGAACTTTGCATGGTGCTTAAAAAGTCAAATTACTTGTTGGTTCCCTTTTGTCCTTTTCAAAAATAAGCTGTGCCATTAAAAACAAGAGAACTTCTTTTTTATCCCTTCCCCTTTCAAGTTATAGGCATGGTTCTTGCTGTGTGCTGGTGGTGTGGAGTGCCATCCATCTTCTCTGATTCTTTAAGGTAATCTGTAATGACTTAGACATAGTTGTTCTCATGGTAAATTACTTCAGGCACAGCCAGTGGAAAAACATCTGATTTCTCTAGGGACTTTTAAAGCTGTTCTTGCTTCTGCTGGCCTGATTTCCTATTTGGAGCTGTAGCAAAATGTTTAGTTCCATCTATTTTTTTTTTTTTCCTCCCTTGCCAGTTCATGGGAGTTTTCCTCAGAAGTTGGATCAGTATTTTTACCCAGTTTTGGGGGAAGGGGACTGCAGAAACACAACACATCTTGAGATTCTTGCAGAGATGGGTGTTCACCAGCTAGAATGAAGCATTGCCATGGTGGTGGCAGAGGTCCTGGGGCAGGAGCAGCTTGGTTGTTGGCTCTTTGGTGCCCCTGCCACCAGCTTGGAGCAGACCCTGTGCAGGGAAGAGTACCCTGAAATCCCTCTGTGAAATCTGAAATCCCTCTTGTCATCTGCAGGCTCAGCACCCGTTCAGATTGTTGTTGGCCATCTGTTCCCTGCTGACCTCCTTTAGTGAAGACTAAAGCAGCAAGAAAAGTACTATCACTTTAGCCCTCACAGGTTCATCTGTCAGTAGTCCCTCTTTCCCACCAAGTATCAAAGTGTATGTTTCTTCTTGCTTATTAATGAAGCACTTAAAAGGTTGATTCATTGTTACTTACGTGCACAATGCTAATTGATTATTAGCCTTCCTCATCTTTGTCCCCATGTTTATGCTGGTTTTTCCACACTAAGTCTTATTTATTTTGACCTAGTTGTGCGTGCTGCTTTCCTTTTGGAAGTGATTGGAGAGCTTGTAATTAGGGACCAGCTTGACTCTTCCTGATTAATGACTGAGCCTGGACATGAAGCGAAAAAAGCTGACACTTTCCCAGGTCCCACCACCAGCTCCTTGCCTTCACTGGCATTTTCTCTAGGTTGGTCACAGAGCAACAGGCAGGTTGGTTTTAGTTTATCCAGAGTAGTCATGAAATCAGGGACTGATGATTGTATGGTGACCTCTTGCTTTACCTCCTATACCTTAGGGTATCCTCATTCATGTTTAGATTCTTGGTGATTTCCAAGAAACAATGCTTGCCTCTTCCTATTGACACTGTCTTTCACTTGTCCTGAATGAATTAAAGCCTGCTTTTCCAGTATTCACTGCTATTTATTGTTAGCTTTTCCATTCCAATCCATTGTCACCCTTTGAGCTCCTTTCTGTCTTCATGATCCCAGCCATGTCTGTCTTACCAGCTAGAATCAAATCTTAAAGAACTTTCTAAATAGTAATTTTCTTAATTTATATTTGAAACTGTATAATGTTAGATTTTGAGAACTGGACAGCTGCTGACTGTGTTTCATGTCTATGTTGTCCAGACCCTCTGTTATCACATCTAGTAATTTCTTTCAGAAAGCCTGTTCAGCATGCTTTGGTAGCCTGCCTTCAGGCAATTATTTGTCAGTCCCTTACAATTCTAACTTAGAGATCACTTTTTTCCTCCCCTCTTACCATTGTGAGGAAAAAACCTGTGCATCCAGAAATGCATGATGATGGGAGAAGTCAAAACCAGAGCAATGCTTGAGATTGGATGCAAATTGTAGGATCTCTATCAGTAACAGCACCTTTCACAGCTACCGGGGGGGCTTTTCTGGCACAAAGTGGGATGTGAATTTAAGGTGCAAGAGGTATTCCAGAATTAAAGTGGGGGAGCTACTGTTTCATTGGGCTAAACTAGGCAAAGAGACCTGTAGACCAAGATGAAGAATGCTATTCCAGGCAGTTTCCCTATGTAAATAAATAAACCTTCAGCATCTTAAATACATGCAAACAAAATTCATTAGGCATCCAGGTTTGGAGCTGTGTCACACTGAGGGTCAAGAGAGACAGTCTCTGTTTAGTCCTGTGCTACTGCAGGGACTTCTGAACCACAAACCACTGTATGGTCCCAACATTGCATGTAGTAACAAGGAGTTTGTTTAAGAATATGATACTCCCAAAAGGCATATTGCAGAATCCTCTTAGAATGTCACATCAGTGCTAATTCAAAATACCAGCTGTGCCTTCAGATGTGAAAGCAATCCAATGTTTGATACCAGCTAGAAATCTGAAGTTCTCAGCTTAAAAAAATAAAATCAACCTAGATTATTTTCTCAAGGGTTTAATAAACCATTCTGCAATGAGCATGGACAGAACATGGCCATGGTTCTCAAGTCATTCTGACCAGGCCCTGCATTTCATCTTCATTTCCTTTTCACAGACAGCTCCTAAGCATGCATCCTTCAAAGATAACCTTGGTTTAAGTCTGGATTTCATGAGCTAATTGCAGTCTCTAAAAGCAACGCTCAATGCCATAGCAAAACTCTCTGCTGACAGAAATCCCCCACGATTTTGATTTATCAGATCCATGTATATGGAAAAGGCAAACTCTTACAAGTATATTCCAAGACACTTCTGGGTTAAATCCTGTGAGCTTTGTATTTATAACTTTTTTAGCAATTTTCCTGTAATAAAGGTTAAATTGTTGCCCAGGAAGTAAAACTGCAATACTTTTGACAATGTAATCAAACTTTATATAACAATGTTTTTATTATGTTCCTTTTGTTTTGCTCTTAGATGACTAATTTCTGCCTAGAAGTGACAGCAAGAGTTGCTATCTGAGAGGCCAATTGGAGCTTTATTTCTATTTTAAGCATATTTAACACACATGTATTCAGAAGTGTCATTATGTAAATCAGCTTTGAAGATTGAACTCCATTAAAAATTATAGTATCATTTTCTGAGTTAATCTGAGGCTATTTTAATCTCAGAAATGAAATAAAAAACAGGTTTCCGTTAGGAGTGGCACTTCTGCCTCTTACATTGTAATTGATATGATAATATGGTAATAAAATACATTGTATTTTTAATGGAGCAAAATGTTTGCTCTTCTTTGATTTGGAAAATCCTCTGACATGGTGTATTACCTGCACAAGGGAGGTAATAACATTAACAGTGCTTGGGAAGTAGGGAAACAGAATTACTTTTAGAGGCAGAAGGGATGGAGGTAGAAGTTCATAGTGGAGTCTGGCCTAAGTAATGAGACTTTGGCAGTGATGAAGGGAACAAGACACTTTAAAAAGAAAAGAAAAAAGGCCTAAAAAGGAAGCTGGGAAGTGTGCACTTAGTGCAGCTTAAATCAACTGCAGATGGAGGCTGGTGGTGGTGTGGGGTGGTTCTTGTTGCTGGGTTTGTTCTGGTTTTGTTGGGTTGTTTTTTAAATGCTACACCATTAAAAGGGATTTAAATGTAATTGTGGTGTTCTGGTATTGCTGTAATGTCGTGGTTTTTCTTAAGTACTAGCAAGAGGAAACCAAAAGGGTTCTCTTTTTGCACTGACTGGTTTCATTCACCTGCTTTAAAAAACAAGAAAGGCTCCAACTTCCCTTGGCAGCCCTCTGGTGCTCTGGGAGAGTTCACTTGAAGATGTGGGCTTTACAGAGTCTGATGTGACTTACAGAGCACTGGAAATGAAGGGACTGGATGTTGTGACTTTGTAGGTACTGAAATCCTGGGGACTTTTGTTCTTCTCTGGAGTTAACAGGAATAAAGTGAAATCTATTATGGTTTCAGCTCAGTTTCTCTTGGTGATGTAATTCATTGTTCTAGGACTTTGCAAAAAGCCACCCACTTAAAACTACCATTTTAAGTACCCTTTTCTTAAGTGCAAAGTGAAGTATGTGACCCAAATACCCATCCCCAACTCTTCTGAGCAAATGTTTCTCAAACAGGGATTTACAGTACAAGCATTTGAAAGGTGCTAGGGGAAAACCTTTTATTGAAGGAGTTGTCAGGGCCTGGCCCAGGCTGCCCAGGGAGAGGCTGAGTCCCCAACCCTGGCTGTGTCTGAAAAAAAGGGTAGATGAGGTGCTCAGGGATCTGGTTTCGCTTAGGATGGGAATGGTTGGACTTGATGATCTTAAAGGGCTTTTCCAGCCTTGTGATTCTGATCCTGTGTGGCCGTTTGAAATTGGTGTGAAGTCGAGCAGTCGTGCAGGTGATGGGGTTTTGGTTGTGATAGAAAGTGATTTGATTATTTAAAATACAGATACCTAATGCCACTTCAGGTGTCCTGACCTCCAGTTGTGCACCAGGCTTTTCCAGATGTGCCTGGCCTCCATCTGCTAGCCCAGACTCTGGGTCTTGCCATATGTCACTTAATAAATAGGTTGTGTCTATAAGGACACTGACACCTCTATTGAGATGCCTGAATTGCTACTGTGATGTTTATTGGTTTGGGTAACACAGGGAAAGGGGAACTGCTTTTGGGTGAGATCCTGCAGTGGCCAAGCCCAGTACTTCCAGGCAATAACCAGAACACCCTCCAATTGCTAAAAGCTCAAAAGAATTGACAATATTCCTTCTTTTTTTTAGAAAAAGAGAAACTAAGAATGTGCATGCATACTAAAAGCAAAAGAAACAGTTAAACCCCAATTTTTTTCAGGATGAATGCTTAGAGATGTGCAAAATCTGAATAGTATGTTACCTGTACCTTTTATGTAGAGCCCCCCCTGCTATTGCAGTAAAATGATTGAACAAAGTGTTGTAACTAAAAAGACTTCTTTTGACAATGAGATATCTAACCAAACTTACATGTAAAGCAGTAAGTTAGGCTAAAAGTGATCTCAGTGAATAATTGGAAGACATCAAATCTAATAATAATAATAGTAATGGCTTCAGCCTGTCAGAAATGGAGTATTCTCAGAAGATCTCAAAGGATGATAAATGATCAAGACCTAAAGAGCTGTCAAGGAAGATAAAATAGTTATAGAGAAGTAAATGAATTATTTGCATTGGTATTTATGTGGAAGGGTGTTGGGGAGGTTTTTTGTTATAGCCATTTATTACAGTGATGGACAAAGAAAGCATAGATAGCAAGGGTTCAGAGAGATCATCTTCTTCCTTTGGCCCAACTTAGGTTAAATGTTAACCAAGATGCTGCTGGAACTGTCTTGGATTATACAAATTCTTCAGCTGGAATTTATAGGATGAGTGCAAAATACAATTGCTTAAATTCATCTGGGCCTTGGTTTACAACTCCTTCAGAAGAAAATGGATGCACACCAGAACTTAACATTATGTGTTTCAGCAAAAGAAAAACTGGTTCTTTTCAAAACCAGAAATAACATACCTGCTCATCATGATTCCTGGCTGTTGAAAGCCAGCAGAACCTGCACTAATTACCTGGGGTTTGTTGCTTGGTTTTATTTCAGCCTTAAACTTCCTTGCCATAGAATGTGCTAATAGTAAGTAGCATTTTTGAGTGATGGTGGAAAGAGGCTTCCAAGTAACATCCTTTCTTTCTGTATTTTCATTGTCTGCTATTATATTTGTTATTGTTTTCAATTTGGGAAGACTGCTTTGAAATGCTTTTATTGCAGCATTAGAAGCAGCCTTTTTAAAATGTAATGTATAAAATTAGCAATGTGAGTATGGATTATTTACCTTCCTAGATAAACTTCCCTTATTGAAAAGCTCTTCCCAACCTTTATTCTTACTAGGGAGAAAGAACAAGAAACACAAGAAGAGGAACATTTGATGGAAGAAAAGAAAAAGAAAAAGCAGGAAGAAAAGAAAAAGAAGGAAGGTGCTCAGAAAAAGGTTTGTTCATGTTACTGTTTGGAATGATATAGTAATTTTTTGTGTAATGTAGAGATGCTCATTCTGCAGCCTTTAGTTCTGTGTAATTCTGATGCAACTGAGCAGCTCTGGTGACTTTGAGTGAGGCTGTGGTCAGACAATCTCTGCAGAAGCAGTTGTGACAGTTCATTAGCCACTCCCCAAGCTGCTTACCAGCCCCTGATGTGAAGTTGCTGCTCCCACTGTCTGCATCACAGAATGCTCCTCATCAATGTCAGTGCAGAGTTTAGTCTCAATTGGGACTGAAGTGACTGGATTCTGAGACCATTGCACATTTACTGTGCTCTGCATTCCCCTGCTGTTCTCTGGATTGCATAGTTCTGATGTTCAGTGGCCCTTGGGATGTGCATGGGGATTGATCACTGTCTCTTCCTTCCACTATTAGAAATTGGACATTAAAAACAAGTGGGTAGATTCCAAACGTGTTCACAAAATGCACAGTTATTCTGTGTAAGCTAATAGAATGTATGGATCCAAAGGGATACTGGATGGATTCATGGAAGCTAATTAATTCTTTCCAATGTTCTGAGGTTTATAAATGTGTTCAGAAAGCCTCTGGACCTCAAATGATGGAAGGCTGGGTGGGACGATGGGGATACTGTCGTACTGCTTGCCATGCTTTGGCCTGTCTCTGACATCTGCTTTTGGCTTTGGTCAGACAAGGGTAGCTATTCTTGCATTCCTAACACATGGAAATAAACCAGTGTTCTTCAGTCCTTAACTGGGACTAAGATCTCACTTGTATAAGTGATTTCTGCACAAAGTTAGGCCTGCAGCCTTCTAATTATTAGGTATCATTTTGAATATTGACATACTTGGATAGTTGATTTGTTTTGTTCTTTTCTTCTTTCAGGCTGCTGAACAAAAAACCAAAGGTAATTCCATGTTTATACTTGTGAACTGTTTGAATTTTTTTATAAGTCTGTTTAAAAAAAGTGCTTGTACTTTTTATTTGTGTCTTTAACTGGAGAGGACTGGAGAGGATATCTTACTAGGGTAGGTCTGTTCTTAAAGCTTTGGAGGAGCTGACTTGACTCTATGTTGGGATTCTCAGCACAAGCTTTTTCTTTGCTTATCTTGCTGGGTATTGTTGTGAAACAACACAACATCTTTTTTGTCTAATGCTGAGGCAGATCTAGTTTCCTGTTTGGTTGTTCTTAGTTGTATATCAAGTTCAAAGACAACTAATTGCCACCAAAAAGGGTAGATCTCTTCCTGTGCATGCATGATTCAGTAAGCTCAATTCATTTAAGCTAGGTGAAAGCTGCTTCCCCCACAGCCACCACCACCTTTTATTCTTTCTGCTTGATAAGTGAATTGGGTTGCAGAATGGCTCAGGAAGTAGCAGAGATAAGCCAGGCATTCTCCTTTTTGAGGGGCTGAAGTGTCTTAGGTGTGCCCTGGGAGGAGAAATGGTGGTGAAGCTGTGGCCTCAAGAAAGGTGAGGAAGAAAATTGAGGATAACAGTTCTCTTCTGCAACTGTTGGCTTACAGGTTGGGTTTTTTTAATCTAGTCTGTCCTTTGATTTTCACAGCCCTATGCAGAACTCAGGGCTGCAGAACAGTCCTGTTCCAGTTAATATGCATGTGAGCTCCTTTCTTTCAAATTTAGGGACTGCTTTTCTTCATTTAGTTGATTTTTTTGTTTGTTTCTTTTGTCTATTATCTTTGTATTTCAACATCCTCTGCTACTGTGCTAAAACCTGAATCAGGAAGAAGGCAGCACTAAATGAAGGTAGCTGTGTTACCAGTTAAGCAGTTCTTGCTTTTATTGTCCCATCTATCTATAGCACACCTTTTTGCAGCTAGGCTTCATTGGCCTGTGGAGAAATCAACCCTCTCCTGTTCCTGTTCAGTGCTGGGGTAGCATTTACTTAGTCCTGTGGATAACCCTTCTTTTCATTTCCTTTGGCAGGCTACTACTAGCTGCTTTTAAGGTTGTCTGTGGGAATGTTTAATTTCCACTTCATGATACTGTTCTCTTATACTTATCTTCAGGAGGGATATACAGAAGCTTATGATAGGTACCCAGAATTTCTTAAAATATAGAAAATATTTATTTTACATTGAAAAATGTTCAGCCAATTTTATTATAGACTATTCAAAGTTGACTGTAAACTTCACTGCAGTATTGCACCAAGTAGTTTATTTTGATACATGGAGTGACAAATGCTATGAAAACTGAAAGACATCACAGTGATTCCTGCTGAATTCAGTTAATTTCCTTTATATCTGGGACAGAGTTCTTTGTAAAGACAGGATGGCACAGTAAAACAGGGTGAATTGACTACAGCAGGTACTGCATTCCAGTGTATGGGATGCATTAGATGGAAGATTAAAACCAGCATGGAACAGGATCTTTTGCAGGATGTTGCTATATCCAGGTTGGGGTAGGTAAGATCTTAGTGACTTAATGTAGTTGCTTGTGGTCATTTATTAAAAACCATTCCTTGATTTTCTGTGTGTGTCATTCAGTTGTGCAGCTGGGTGGCTGGAGAAATCAGAGATGCCTACACCACTGGAGATGGGATATAGGGTGAGCTTTCAGTTCCTGGTTCCTGGCTGACTGGAGCCAGTATGTTTATAATGTTTACTTGCTCTCAGCTGGAATTTTGAAGGTGAAGGCTCTTTTTTGAAGTAGCTAGGATGGGACAAGAGGTGGGAGCTGATAAGCAGTACTTAGCCTTTGGCTTACTCTGTACTAGGAACTTAGACTGCGTCAAGGTGCTTCTTAATTTTATTAATGAAGACTTTCAGTTAATTTGCTGGGAAACGTGGAGGTGCTGCCCTGCCTGACTGGTGTGCTGTGTGTGTGAAGCTGCAGCTCGCAGGCTCCCTGGCTGCTGAGAGGCCTCAGGAAAGAGAAACTCGCAGGGAGGAAAGAGGTTTCCTGTGGGGGTGTGTGTGTGGCTGGTTGTCAGTTAAATATTGCTCTGAGGCCTCAGACAGAGCTGAGTGTTTCCATTTGTGATCTGGAGCACAAAACCTTTCCAAAATAAACATGCATTTCCACCAGTAGAGGAAAGGCTGCTGCTGGAGTTACTGGTCCAGGGGTGGGAAGTGCTCCTGCACGCAGCTCTTGTGTCTATTTAAACAAATGATTGTTTTCTGTTTTAAGCATGGATCCAGCTCTAAGTCTCCTCTACAGAGCAGCTTCTTCAATTTCTGGTTTTGTGGGTTTGGGGTTTTGTTTTGCTTTGGCTTTTTTTTTTTTCCCTGCAAGGTTGTTTGCCAGAATATGTTTGTTAGGCTGAATGTTTTATAAATACCCCTTGGCAACAATTGTAGGGAATGTGTGAAAGGGAAAAAAAAAAGATTCAAAGAGCCCATAAGTAGCTGAAATGTTTCTCAATTACTTGAAAACAAATGAAAGTAGTCTTCGTTCAGCTGGAGAGGAGGAGTGCTGCAGGATTAGATGAGGTGGGAAATGAACGTGTTTTTATTGCTTGCTGTGCATTGTACTTCCACATTACTGTTCTTTTATGGTGATTTTTTTTTTAGAGAGTGGGACTATTGAGCACAGCTTATTAGTGTTTATTTTAAATGTGTAAACTCTTGCCAGTTTATATGCACTTGATAAAGAAACTTTGTGTATAAAGGCTTTTGTAATGAAAACACTCTGCCATAACTACCAGTAAGAGTTCTTTACTGTATAGTAAATAGTCACTACTATGGTAAATGGCTGTTAGTTAATAACTACAGGGGACTTCTGAGAGCTGTGCTTGTAATAAATACTATGAGGCCAATGCATTTTGCCACCTGCTTTTTTTCTAGCCATGTTGCTGGGAGTTTAGTCAGCACACAGGGGATCAGTCCCATCCCAGCTGCATTCGATGATCTTTGTCTAAAAGTTAAAGTGCTGGTGTAAAATAGTTTAAGTGGTTTGTTACTCAAGTGTCTGCCACAGTAATTAAAAGGCAAACCTTTCTGGTTCTCCAGCATTATATGCAGTGAAGATAAGAGTTAAATCTGCAAACATTAAAGTGAGTTGAGTATATACCATTTTTAGTCTAAAATAGGAAATATTTTGGTAAATATTTGAATAGAAATGTTAGCTTGGAAAATACTGTTTCCCCTTTAGTCTAAAGCAGAGATGGGGAGTCTCTGTGTCTTTGAACTTTGTGATATTTGTAGGTCTGTCTTTAGCATCTTCATGGGGTGGGACCAGAGAATGTGGGCTTTCCAAGGGGAGAATGGGAACTTCACCTCACTGCTTGTGGGACAAAGTGGGATTGGGGAAACTGTAATAGCTGTGATAATCCTGGGATTCAGTAGCCTGTCCAGCACTGCCTGTCCTCTGCTCAAGTGGTGCAGTGGATCCTGGGCTGAGCATCATTCCCTTCCTCTTCTGGTCTGTTTCTGGAGCTTCCTTCTCCCCCAGGCTACCTGTGAAGTCTGTCCTAGGATTCTTCTCTCTGTAATGGTTTTAATATGCAACTTGCAGAGTCAGGGAGGTTGTCTGCAGCCCGAGAGATTATTCTGCCAAGGCAGACACTTTAATTTTGGGAGACTTAAAAGAACAGAAAGCCTTTAACAGTGTGTCGTTGCTTGATCAACCCTTTGTGGTGTCAAATGTTTGCATACTTGAAGTTTTTTTAAAATTTGCACAGCATTTTTATGCTACAAGCAGTACTGTATATTATACCTGGAGGAACATGGTCAACTCTATTATAAATGGGATTTAGAGTGGGGAAAAAAGATCTGAAATCCCATCCCCTGCTCTGTCATTTCTATTTGGATGGCAGAAGTAGTGGCATGCCTTTCTTCAGAGCCAAGTCTTTTCATTTCCAAATCAGACTGCTGCACAGTTTAAAATGGATTCTTTACTTGCGCTGCCCAAATGGGCTGTTAGAATATTTTCTGCTTGTACTCATTAGGGTGTTAATTACCTTCCTGTAACCTACGCTCAGTTCTGCTCGTGCAGAAATGTGGCTTTATGTACCCTGAGAACGTGTGGTACAGGTTACTGATGTTTCATGGTAGTTTCATAGGCAATCAGGAAGACTAAACTTTCTGGAGAATCTCATCAGTATTTTAATTAGAATGATGACTGTGTAGCACTATCAGTCTTTAAAAAAGTTCTGAGTTTATCCAGTTTGTCTCATAGTATGGTAGGAACCAGGAGAGGTTTTTACATAAGATTAGGAAATGTGTTCCAGCCTACAAACCAGGTATGATTTACAACAGACTTACAACCTCTGACTCATTTGAGTATTTATAGCTTATGCTTGAATATCTGCCTCTGCCATCTTGTTAGTTAAGTGCTGTGTTTGTACTGAACTGCTGAACATTGTAGTGACAAAACGTGCCATAAATCATCGTTGCAGAGGAGGGGGGGGGGAAGCCCTGTAATAAGTTCTGCAATTAGATCTTAATATGCAGGCACTTGATAACCTATTGCCATGTATTAAAGCTTTATAACACAAAACTGTTTTCTTTTTGATAAACGTTATCACAGCATTTTGCTAATAGAAGTAGCTTTAAACAAACATGAATTTGTTCTTAGAACTGAGATACCACTTCTGTGATAGAGAAGTAATTACGATTTTTACAATCTGCAAAGAATAGACTAGGAAGATAATTCCTAGAGTCTCTGCCATAATACTGGGTGAAAAGGAGTAGAAAACACAAAGAGATTAGCACAGACAGGAGGTGGAATTTGCATATTCAAGGAGACAAAGCAAGAAGATGATTCTGGGAGTCTGAGAGTTAAGTCGTACAGAAAAAAACTTTGGTTTCCTGCTTATTGTTTCAGGGGGGGTGGCTGGGACAAGCCACCCTCAGTTTTTGGTGGCTGTAGGTTAGTGCTATTTAATATATGCTTTTTGCTCTTGCCAGTGTAAGCACTGCTGTGGGTATCAGCATTGCCACTCTGGAGGAGAATGAAGGGAACAAGGAAGTGTATGGATAATCTCTGCTAAGCTACAAGCTGTATTGGGCCTTGTGAGTGCTTTCTGTGGTGGTCTTGCTGCTTTGCTGGTCAAAGGTGCCCAACTAGAAATTAGTCATGGAGTTGAGAGTTCCTAGAATCCCAGACTGGTTTGGGTGGGAACAAACCTCAAAGCCCCCCAGCACCACCCCCTTGCCATGAACAGGTACACCCCCCACCAGCCCACGGTGCCCAAAACCCCATCCAACCCGGCCTTGAACCCTGCCAGGGATCCAGGGGCAGCCCCAGCTTCTCTGGGCACCCTGTGCCAGGGCCTCCCCACCCTCCCTGGGAAGGATTTCTGCCTAATGTCTAATCTAAGTCTTCCCTCCTTCAGATGAAGGCCATTTCCCCTTGTACTGTCACTGCATGCCCTTGGAACCAGCCCTCCTCCAGCTTTCATCTGGGTCCCTTTAGGTACTGGAAAGTGCTGCAAAGTCTCCCTGGAGCTTTCTGTTCTTCAAGCTGAACAACAATCCTTGGTGTCTTTTTGCAGGAAAGAGGATTTGTCAAGGCCCTGCACCCAAGGATGTCAGTTCTCAAGGTTTAACTCTTCTGTAGCTCTTGTAAAGCTGTAGGCTCTTTTAACTTTCAAATAAACACTCCTTTCAGACTATGAAGGACCAAAGTAATTAGTACAGGTTTTTGGCAAAAACATTTGTCTCTTAAAGAAAAACACAAAACTCCTGGGTTATTTGGAAATAAAAAGGAAACCATGAGGTACATTCTTCCTAATGTGCTTTTGTCCTGAGCTGGATTTACAGGACAGCTGCCCCCAAACTGATGCAGAGCACCTTGACATCTTTGCCTAGAGTTGCTTCTTCCTCTTACTACTCAAGTAGGCACCTACAATCCTGTTTACTGGTTGCCTTCTAGGATTTGCAGACCGGGACTAGAAGAGTAGGTAAGAGCTCAAGTCCAGAGGTCTTTGACATTCTTAGTACTCCCCAGAGGTAGTTTTTATTCTCCACAGTGATAGTCTGTTGTCGCTTGCCATCATGCCATCATGATGTCTTCCATCTGGTTTGCCTTTTCTCAGTTTACTCAATTAGGAAATGATTTGGCCTTATCAGATTGGGGATGGTAACAGCCTGACCTGCATAGATTTAGTTCTAAAACCAGGTGAACGTGGGAGCTTTCAAACACTAGGCCCAGTTGATGGAGAGGATTTTTAAAATGCTCTACATGTTGTGAGGATTGATACCCTGTTTGCAGGCAGTCCATTCTTTCAACGGATTTCTCTTTCTGTTGTCCACTGTCGAATAAATTTCGAGCCTGGGACATTATCTCCACAAGAGTACTCTGTGAGGAGAGAATGAGAACAGATGAGATAACACCAGTTTGGCTTTTCTCATCTAGACCTAATTGTCAGGATGCCCCTTGGTGGTAATGTGTCTCAGATAAATCCCTGGCTTGCCTTCTGAAAAACAAAACAACTGCCAATACAGTTGTTGACAACTGTATATTCTAGAATATCAATTTTAACACAGCTACCCGATGATAATAGTGGTAGTTATGCTCAAACTGCATGCTGGTTTATGGTTATTTATCTGCCCACAGTGTGTGCTTTCATACTCAGCAATAGGCTGCGTGCTCAGCAATGGGCATCGCCGAGCGCGGTGTGCTCAGGCTTGTCGCGTGTGAGGCAGTCGAGCCTGTGCCCTCGCTGGCATCGCAGCAGATCAGGCAGCACTGGTTATTCCATTCTTCCATCCTCCTGCTTATCAAATAACTAGTTTCCAATTAAAACGTTGTCTGATACTTGCTGCCCATCAGAGAATACATACCCCAGTACTAGAGGCCAGATGGTTTTTGCTGTTCTAGCGTGCCACCACTCTGTTCTGGGTGCTGATCATAACGCCAGGGAACACCCACCCTGCAGCTCCCAGCTTTCTTACTGCCCAGCAGAGCCTGAGATTGGTTTTCTTGCAGGTGGCTTTATAGCACAACTCACCTGACTTATCAGTGTGGGTCTCCCTTTACTTTCTGAAGTGAAGTCTCACTCCTGTACCCTTCTTTTAATGACACATATCATTAAGGTGGCTTCTGGTCTGCCTTGAGGACTGTCTCACTTAGATTGTTCTCTTGTGGGAAGCTGGGTGCTGTGATGCCTTCTCCATGAAAACCCATCAGCTCTGGTTTACCTGCTGCGTGCTGACCACTTTCTGTTATTAATCATTTTACTACCTGGAGGAGCTTTTATTGCATATAAATATAATAACTGTAAGATCTGCAAAGTAAGCTTGAGGAGAGATTAATCAGGAAATGCATTAGGTCAGATCAGTAATTAGTGTGCCAGTGTTTTATTGTTTGGTCCCTTCCTTGGGAAGGATGAAACCCCCTTTGAACTGTAACATCAATACACGCTTGGGGTAGTTACTGTACAAATGCTGAAGAGGGTTATCTTGGGAAAATGAAGGGAAGGAAAATATGTTTGGGTTCTTTTACACTGTGTGTGAAGCCTTTGGCCTGAGGGACTTTGTGTTCTGTAGTCAACCTGGTATTGACATTCCTCTACTCTGAGAACCTAGGCTGTCTCTTAACTTCCCTGTGTTTTGCTAGATTATCTTAATGCTTTTCCCGAGTTGTTAGAGGTGGCAGCTCATACTTTACAAATCCTATAGGACTGCTTAAAATGTCTGTGTAAGCAGCTCACACTTCCCTAAATGTTCTGAAGCATTCTGGTCCAGTTTGCATTCTGCATCCCATCATTCAGGTTATTCCTGAACTGGTTCAGGCAGCGTAGTGTGCATTAGCATCCTAAGAGCTGGTTACTCATGAGGTTGATTGCAGGTCCCAGATCGCTGTGAGAGGTGATTTTCTGTTTAAGCATCCTGCCCTAGCTTTGTGGCGTGGTAGCAGGGGCTCACACTAAGCAGCCTTTTGGGACCTGTGCTTAGTAGCACCATTAAATGCCTTGGACGCTCCTCAGTTGCCCCAAGCACGTCAGCAACTGTTATTACTGTTTGCCCAAGGGGAATGGTTGAACTTGAGGCATGATTCAGGCTCTTTGATTGCCTCTTCCCATGTTAACAGAAGTAGTTCTCTGTCTTAGAGTTTCCCGAAGATCTGTCCTGTTTTCAGGACACTCTTAATGTCTCTGACATGATCTCTGATTTGGCTGCTTCTGCTGTCTCTTTTTCCAGCAGTCTATGGAGCTGAACCTTTCACTTTCCTAAGGCCATACAGGCACTCATGAACTTTTCTCTTGAAGCACACGAGTTACTAAGCTCCAGGACTGACAGGTCCATTACAAATTCAAATGCCACAGTGAAGTCATAGAATCATAGGACCAGATATATCCCTTTATGTGAGGAAGAAGGGATGTCTTATCCATCTCCCCAGTCAGACAGGCCCAATACATCTTCTTTGAAGACATTTTCATTATTGTTGGAAAGGTTTCTTGGTACTCAGCCTGAACTGTCTTAACTATAAGTTAAGCCTGTTCTTTCTTGGCTGATTTGCCCAGTTAGTGGAGGGCAGGGCTTTCCCCTCCTCTTCAGGGGCCTTTTTGTGTCTCTTCATTTTACTGAAGAGCCCATTCAGTCGTCATGCTTTGTTTCTCTTCTTTGGAAGTCCTTCCAGTTAGTCCAAAATTACTTTTTAAATACAATCTGTAACTGGAGGATTATTAAGTAACCTTTGAGAGAACCTCTGTAACATGTAAACAGCAGTAGTAAGGTTATAGTTAAATCTAAGGCTTATTTTTTATGCCTTTCAGGCTCGCTCCATTGTGCAGCTCCAGGCTGTTTCATAGCAGTGCTGCTGCTGATTCTTCTTGGGCAGGTAGTCCTCTGAAGCATACATTTAATCATATATTTGCTTTAATTTCCCAACAGTTTCCACTGCAGTTGTTTAGGTCAGTTGACAAAAGATGAGAAACCTTTCTGCCTGTGCTGGAGGTGATGGGCTGTCTGTCCTGCTGCCTTTTCAGTTCTTTTCTGATGGATATTTGAGGGGAGACCCTTCCCTTCCATTCACTCTGGTACCTGAGTAGGGACTGTCCTCAACAAGAGTAAAATAGGAAGGGAAAAATGTATTCAATGCTATGTTTCTGACAGAGGCTCCATCCATAATTCCTATCTTGCTATCTGCCATCTTCCAAGAGTAATGATTTAATTTTTTTCTTTGTCATATAGTTATTTCTAATCTTGTCCAACACTCACTGTGGGAAATGAAATGGAATGTCTTCTTCAGCTGCCCCTGTTGTTTTTGCTCTTCCTTCCCAGATAGGAGCTGTAGGTCCATGTTCTTTACTTTTTTTCTCCCTTGCCAACTAGCAAACTCCAGAACCCCTTGTACCTGCCTCACCTTTCCTTCAGCATACTTTTCAATTACAGAATCCCAAGAATTGTAGGGGTTGGAAGGGACCTTGAGAGATCATTGGGTCCAACCCCCAAATTCTGTTTGTCTCGTTAGGAAGTACTGCAGGGAGCCTGCCTGCATCTCTCTGCCCAGTTTCTCCATGTGAAATTTCCAATATACAGTACAAGAAAGCTACAAACCCCGCTAAATTTGCCAAGGTGACCCTTTAGTGCCTGACCACCCCCTGTGCTGTGTCCTCCTGCTTTCCACTACAAAAGATAGCTTATCTCTCAGCCAAGTCAGATTCCTGCTCTTTTATTGTAGGTGAATGAGGCTTGTACCAGAAAACATCTTCTCTCCCTGTGAGATCAGTTTGTGCCTTATTCACAGTGTTTTTCCAAAAGCTTTGGGTGCCTTGACATCTGGGAAAAGATCCTTCTTAAACTCCATTGTGGACTTAGTGATCATTGTCCAAAATATTTCTGTTTGAGTAGCTGCAAGGACTGTGTTACCTGTGTTGGACCTTGCTGGGAAGCTCTTGAGTCACCCCACTTCACAAAAGACTTCTGCCATGAAAGCTGGTCCAGCTTGAAGAAGAGCTGCCAGTCGTGGTTGGCTGTGATGGGGGGCACAAGCATCAAACAAAAAAGTGAAGCCGTGGCAGAATTTCACCTGCAGATGTTTGGCTTGTGTTGTTCTGAAAAGAAAATAAAGAGAAGGTGAGTAGAGAGTAAAGATGGGTTTGGTTCTTGACAGAGTACTAAAACTCTATGAAGCTTTGAAGGTATAGTAGTGATAACTTTATCAAGTTGAAAGTTCAATTTGAAAATGTTATAAAGATTCCAGAATGTCTAATTACTTATATATTAATTAAGGCATTCTCAGAGAATCACAGAATCTCCTGAGTCAGAAGGGACCCATAAAGACCATCAAGTCCAATTCCTGGCTCCACAAGGCCCAGCCATGGCAGAAGATGGCACTGAGGACATCATCCAGACATTTCCTGACCTCAGCCCAGCTCGGGGCTGTGACCTCTTCCCTGGGGAGCCTGTTCTGTGCCTGACCCCCCCTCTCAGTACAGAACCTCTTCCTAACATCCAACCTAAACCTCCCCTGGTGCAGCTTCATGCTGTTCCTTGGGTTCTGTCCCTGATCTCACTGTCTCTTGATGGTGTGTAGGGTGCTGTCCACTCAGCTGCAGTATTAGGATAACTGAGTCACATCCATGGGCATGTAGAGTATTTCTCCAGGTTGGTCCCTGAATGCTAAAATACATTTTGAACATGAAGAAGTTTTGATTTGATGCTGCCTTATGGCTACTAAGGATTAAAAAAAACCAATTCTGAATTCTAACCTAAAATTTGTGGATAACAACATAGATACATAATAAAAATGAACACTTTAATCCATAATCCTGTTTTACTGATACCTGGAATGCAGCCAGGATGTAAAGCATACCTTGTTCCACGTGTTGTGTTGTCACTGCATTAATGCCCCCTTGCTTTTCCCTTTGCCTTCATGCCTGTTTTCCAATTGAGATTCAGAAAAGGTGGTTTACACTTAGTAACTATATTTGTTTAATGAAAGTATTGGCTTTCCTATGGGTGTTTAACAGCACTTGAACCGAACCAGCTGCTGGGGGTGATGTCATTGCCATGCGTGGCCAGTGGCAGATAGGAGAACACCGTGTGCTCCCCCTGCTGTCACCAGCTGCCTCCTCTCACATGAACAGAATTCCTTTTTGAGAACAGTGGTAAGGTGGTTTGTGATGCTGGGAGATGATTGATGTTAGGTAGAGCCCATGTTTGCCTGAAGTATCTTGGTGGGTCTTGTAATACAGTTGAAGCTAAAGTCGGGGTCATCAAGATGGCATTAATACCATCAGTTGGCAATTATAACTTGCCCTTTATTTTCACAGAGAACTGGGGGCATCTTGGATTTGCCCCCCAGCTGGCTGTCCTACTCTAATGTGCAATAAACTACTTTAAAAAGTGAAGTTAATAATAAATGAAGTAGATCTGTAGAGCCATTGGAGAGCTGTTATTTTCATAGCCTGCCTACACAGGCACAGTATTCTTTCTTTGTACTTGGACCTGTTGAAAAAGGGGTTTTTTTCCCTGCAAAAAGCAAAAATAAAACTCTTTGGAAACTGGACACAAATCATGGAAGGTGTAGGGATTTACCAGAAGAAGGAAGGGAAGTCTTTAAGGTGTCACACACTAAATCAAGCTGTATATCACAGGTGAACAGCCCTTAACATGTTGGTGTTACTTCCTTTGGATAAGTGTAAGCATACCACTATGAAATAAATGTGTGTAATGTATGTGGAGTAATTAGGTATTCCTTCCTAGGAAAGGGAAGGCATGTGTCTAAAATAAACTGAGCAGAGTTTTTGAATGAAAATGAAGTAATAATATTAAGTTATTATTAGTAATCTTTATTAAAACATCTTTAATTTCTTTTAACATTCATGTAATAGAATCTGATTTACTGGGAGTGGCATTTAATTAATTTAATTCAATTTAGAGAGTTAACTCTATTACATATTAGTACAGAAAATTACCTCTGAACAGTCATTTCTCACTGGTGACATGCAATAAGTTAATTTAGCTCGGAGTTCATTTGGGTGCATTGTGAGTTCTTAGTGAAAGTTGCTATGGTGACAGCCTGATCAACCAGAGCTGTCATCTAAACCAACAAATACACCAGCCCTGCTTGCAGTGACACTGCTGACAGTTGGAACCTCTCTGCTCCATGCTTTTTTTCTGGCTCTGGTCTTTTTAGTGGACTTTGGTCACTTGAGTCTTCAGCGATGCCAAGGTTGTGTGCCAAGGGGGAGTGGAAAGCTGCCCAAGGAATGCTTGGGCTGTGAGAGCCCTGTGCCCCTCTCACAAAAGGGCTTGTCTGTCTTAATAAAAACTCACATGTTGATCTCTAAGATGGTGATCCATGGGATTGCCCTGCTGTCTGTGTTTTAAACAAGTCTCAAGGCTTGTTCAGGCAGACAGAATCCTGTAGAGGCATCACTGTTCAAGGTGCAGGTGAAATTTTAGGCTCCTTGAGTATAGTAAACTGATAATCACTGAGATTATCCTAGCCATCAGTGACTTATGGACATACAAATTACTGGGGATTTTCATATTTATCAGTTTCTGTGAATGGTTTAGCAGTGACTGGATTTCTAGGGTAAAGAATATTTACTGTTAGGTCTGTACCTGGGAGTGGCCTCTTGAATTAATAATAAAGAATGTTGTCAGTGTGATGGCCTAACACCATCTGTAAATTTGTTCTTAAAAAATCCTTTAAATAAGACCTGCATGCAAGACATTGTCTAATAAGATTAAACCACACAGTTTAAAATCAAAGGATTCAATTCCTGCTCCAGCCCAGACTGTTTATGTGACTGCATGTGAAGTTAGTTAATGTTGTCATATGCTTGGATTTTCCTACTAGTACTTGAGGCTGACAATGTCAGCGCTGTGTAGGGTAACTCCTAAGCTCTTTCATCTTGGACTTGCCTTTATTTTAAATAAAGGACTGTTTTTAGTGATGGAGATGCTGTTTTTAGTGATGGAGATGCGTTGCCTGGAGCAACACTTAGGAAGGGTTTTGAGGGTGAGAGCAGAGGTGAAGGAGGGAGCCTGTAACAAGTCTTGCCTGTGACTGCTTCCTGCTGTTAAAATGCTATCATCCTTTACTGTGTTCCCAAATAGTTGAGATCCTGTGGGTGAGACTCTCCTATTCCATTGATGGGTTAGAGCACTGCGTGTTTGCTTACTGGGTCTTTTTAAAATTAGTTGGTGGAGCTTAGATGGCTGTACTCCAGAGAGGAACACAAGATGTGAGTTCTCTAGCTGTGAAGAGGGCTGAACTCCCTTTGTCTTGTATCAGAAACCTGAAAAAAAGGCAAATGTTTCCAAATGCTGAATAATACCTCTCTCCATTCAGAGCTCCCCACTGTCCTGCTTTCAGCTGGGATACAGGTACTTCTCTATATAGAAGCTAGTATGGGGCTGTGCTTTGGATTTGAGCTGAAAGATAGTGTTGTTTGTACAAATGCATCTCAGTGTTCAGAGGTGTCTGTTACTGCTGAGCAGGGCTTACACAGAGTCAAGGCTTTTCTGCTCCTCACATCACACTCTCCCTGCGTTGTAGTGCTCATCATCTCAGTGATGACTCTGGTCACCCTCTGTCCTTTTTAGACAGTTCTTACTGCTGCTGTTTCTTAATGTTATTAACACAAGGGATTAAAAACTCCTAACACCTTCATTATTTTCCTTTTTTAAATAGGCAAGTTGGCTTTCTCATGTCAGGGCTTTATCCTGCTCTGGAGGTGGGAATTGAGTTTACAGGAGACTGAATTCCAAGTTAAATGTGTGATGACACATTGAATGAAATATGCCTGAGATGAAATGTCAGAGGCTTCAGGACAAGAGGTAGCTTCTAGAAAGATGCAGTTATTTATTTATTTGTCACTGCTTTACAGTGTGTGTGTGTATGTGGACATGTCTGTGTGCAGAGTGACTTAACTGATGAATGCTGGTGTTTGACTTACATGAGTTCAGCAATGCAGCTTCACGTTGCCTGTACATTGGAGAACTATTGCTTGAAAGAAAACAGACCAATTCTGAAGTCTTGAAAGTTACCATCTGGTGTCAGTTCACATCCTGAAGGAATGTAGAGATGCTAATTTTAACTGTTCCATTACCATGATTCTTGATTTGTGGCTTGGACTTCTAAGTTCGAGGCCTGATGTGTACAGTCCAATTTCTATTCAGCAGTTAGGCCATGGTAAACTGTGTGTGTGTGTGTGCTCAGAGCCTTCAGTAGCAGCAGAGAGTTGGATTTGCAGTGGAAGAGCATCATATTTGTGTGTGTGTGTGTGCTCAGAGCCTTCAGTAGCAGCAGAGAGTTGGATTTGCAGTGGAAGAGCATCATATTTGCTTTGTATTATCAATCTATTGTTGATGGCAACCTATCAACCTAATTAGCTGTACCATTTTTAATGGCACACCTAATTAATTGTGAATTTAAAATTAAAATTATAATCAGTGCTACCGTGGAGGAAAGCAATGAGGAAGCTGTGAAAAGTGTAAGTATTCTTCACACTACTGCAGCCTGTGAAACCAACCTGGGTAGTGTAGAATGGCATTGATGGAAGCACTTAAAAATGCTTGTTGACTCACACAAACCTGCAGCAGGGTGGGGTGTGCTGGGCTTACCAAGAGAATGCAAACCCATTGGTGGTGGAGGGATAAAATGGATTGATGCAATTTCAAGTTAACATTAACAAAATGGAAAATCTGGACAAGTGGGTCTGATGAAGAAAGACCACATCGACTTATGTAAAAGGCAGCAGAAGCTGGAGAGGCTGTCAAACCAAGAGATGTTCCTTGTCCTGTCTGATACCAGCAGGAGAACTGAATAAAGTGGATTTGGAGCTCCATTTACATGTAGGATTATAGAATATAGTGCTAGAAGGGTTCTTGGGAGGTCATCTAAGAGATGAGATCACCAAACCTGTGTCATGTCTGCCAGTAATCTATAACCATCCTTACAGCTAGAAATCTAAATCTTCATCTCCCTGGTTGCTATTTAACCCCAGCCAGTCTTGTCTTACTCGCTGTGGGATGGAGCAAATTCTTTCTTCCTCTTCCTTCTGTGGGTGTGTTTTGTCATTGTTGCTTGGTGTTCTTTGTGTACCCAGTGTTTTCTAGACTGAAGCACCTCTTTGCCTTGTGTTTATGCTAGATCATGTTTCCAGATTTCCCTTCCCTTCATACTCTTTCCAGGTGGTCCAGCTCTTCCTTGAAGAGAGGTTGTCACCTGTGGGTACAGGCAGTGCTTTAGTGAAGGCTTTAAGATGCCAGACTGAAGTGACACTGTTCCACGATGCTCGTCTTCTTACAGCAGCCTCATGTCTTAAATTCTCTTTGGTTTGTGACCTGCTAAGCCATTGGCATCTTTTCCTGCAGAACTGCTGGGGGGTGAGCCAATGGCTATTCAGTCTTTAATTCTTCCTGCCTAATAACGTGCCTTTCCTTACCCAATTGCAGCCACTTTTCCACACCACTTCATAGAATCATAGAGTCATAGAATGGCATGGGTTGGAAGGGACCCCAGGGATCACAGAGCTCCAACCCCCCTGCCACAGGCAGGGCCACCAACCCCAGGCCTGGAGATACACAAGGTTGCCCAGGGCCCCATCCAACCTGGCCTTGAAAACCTCCAGGGATGGGGCATCCCCCCCCTCTCTGGGCAGCCTGTTCCAGCCCCTCACCACTCTCTCTGGAAAGAACTTCCCCCTAATATCTAATCTAACCCTTCCTTCCTTTAGTTTTCCATCCATTCCCCCTTGTCCTGCCATTGTCTATCCTTTTAAAAAGTTGAATCCCCTCCTGCTTATAAGCTCCCTAAGCACTTCTCCAGTTTGTCATTGCTGAGTCCCCATCCCATCACGCAGCAATCTGATGACCCCAATCTTTTTCTCTCCCTAGCATTTGCAGATTTAATAAGGATATTCTCTAGTCCATCATCCAGTTGTTAATGAAAATACTGAACAGTGTAGTCTCAAATCAAGTCCCTCTGGAATCTATTCTGAAACACACTCCTGTTTTGACAGCAAAACATTGATTTTTCCAGAGAATATTTCAACCAGTTTTACATTTAGCTCACATTTCTCCAATCTGCTTATGACAATATAAAGTAAGAATTTCATATCAGAAACCATGAAGATCTTAAGATGTATAGAGCAGACTTTGGATGGTGGGACACTGATGGAAAATGTGAGAAAACAGGTAGAATTTGTTTGCACTAAAGCAGGTGACTGGATCAGAGTGGAGGGTGTCAGGTTAGAGGTCAGCTGGACGTGTGAATACACCACTCAGAGTCAAGAGAGAGGTACTGCATCAGTGTTTCTCTCTTTCAGACCTTTGTGTAAAGCCAGTAGTTAAGAAGATAATGCCTGTAATTAAATGAATTGGGGAGAAAAACAAGATGATGAGAAAAAGGTTCTAAGTGGTAACCAGGGACAGATTTGAGCAAATGGGTCTGATAAAGCACGGGTATTAAGACACCAAGTTCTAGCCAAGGAAATGGCATTAGAAACTTCAGAAGCTCTTCCAGCTCAGTTACAGACAGAGGTGAGGCTGTGAGGTGCTGAGGAGGGGATAGAGCTGTGAAGACAAATGAGCGAGGCCATGGTAGGTTTATTAAGACAAGCTTGAAACATGCATGTGCTCTGGGGAGGACCCTAGGATGCAGAGATAAGAGAAGGCTGAGTACACGTTGGGAGTGTGGGTAGTGTGCTATTGGGAAAGACTGGAAATGCCTGAGAAAGCACAAGGACTAACAGAAACCAGGTCATAAACTTTAGTGCTAGTCATTTGGGAGGCTCTTGTCTGCATGGCCTCTTACTGCCTGCAGAAAAACAGGCAGGCAGCCCTTACCTTGTGGAGATGCTGTCTGTTTTTCCATCAGCAACTGAGGCAGTATCTGTTTAAAATGCATTAATTAAAATATTTAAATTCCTCCATTATTCCATGATTTATGAAGCTATATTTTATTTAATTTCCCTGTTAATTTTCCCCAAAAGATTTCTACTCTTTTCTTCATTGATACAAAATTAATCAACATTAACTTCCACAAAATTAGTGCAGATTCATAGTTTTAGGGACATGTGATACAAAACTATGGAAAAAGGGTCTAGTAAATAAATATTCTGCATATATTTTTGCCCTAGTTTCCTGAGGAAAATGAGGCCTATGAGATTGGGTTGTATTCCTTTCTGGGTCTACCCATTTAGCTTTAGAAATTCCTTCCCAATTGTGACTAAATTTGATAGGAGATGCACAGAGGGCCCTTGAGATGTGTGGCTGGGTGCACAGCAGTGCCTTAGTGCCCTTACTTCCCTTTCCCACCTGCCTCTTGAGGTCTTGTGGAGTCTTTCCTGCATTTAATGGTTATCTGTTGTGGTTAGTTTGAACAAGCCATGCTAAGGGCTGTTTAATGCCAATGTCTGCTTTCGAAAAGAATTATAAAATGCAACCAGATGGAATACACAGTCCAGCTTGCTTAATATGGATATGGCTTTGAGTACCTCTAGGAATGAAGATTAAAATAAAACCCTTAATTTCTGAGTGGTAATTTGGAAGTCTCACTCTTGGGAAGATAATTTGCCACTGGCTCGTCGCTGTGGGCCCTATAAGTTGTTATGGTTTCCTCATAAAATATTGGTTTCCCACAGATGGCTGTAAAATCTTTCTGGATGACATACTTTCAAAGGAGGTTTCCCAGCATCAAAACTAGAAATTTAATTCTTGACTGAACTGCAATCCACTGAATAGATAACAAATCTCAGGGTTAACTATGGACCAGTTTGTGGTGCAGTCGTGGAAATACCTGTAGGTATTTCCCACAACAGAGCCTCTCTTTGACAAATTTTAAACTCTTCTTTCACCTGTGTCTTTAAAAAGACTTTCCAGGTGTGGTTTGGGTATGAGCTGGTGAAGTTTGAGGTGGGTGGATGTGTATTCAGAGCTTTGATGTCTTATTTTTCTGCAGTTTTAAGCTGACTGTTCTAATTAATTACTGTATACCAGTGTGTTCTAATACTAATATTAATCAGTTGTAGTTCAGGTAATATATAAGCACTAGCAGTTACCAAGTAGTAAAACTGGTTTCTGGAGGTGGGAGGCTGAGGCTGGCTACATGACCACCCATATACCATTGCTGCTAAAGCAAAGAGGGGACTGGAGCAGGGATGTGGGTTTCAACAGTACATCTTTTTAGGGAACTTCCTTGGTTATCTTCTACCATTAAATCACACCAAACTGAGCTATTGAAAGTGGTTGAGAAATCCTACCAATCGATTTTGAGGTTTTCCATTAACTTTGCAGCTTCCTGTTAGTTCCCAGTCAGGCTTCAAGCTTCCTGGCAAAAATAGTAAAAGTAAATCCAAGTTCTGTATAAAAGGTGGAAGCTGGTAGAAGTGAGAAGGGTCTGCAGAGTCCTTGGGGAAGGGTATGTCATGGTGAGAGCTTTTTAGAAGTGGGATGCTGAAAGATGGAGACAGATACCCTTCAGAAGTGGAGGGAAGGAAAGGGAGAGGAAACATCTGCAAGAAGTGGCAGAAGATGCATTGTGGTCAGCTCTAATGGAAGGGAAAATAAACTAGGAACAAGCTTCATTTGTGCTTAGGCTTAAATAAATATGTTGAGGGATTAGTGCACAATCAAGATGTTTCTTTAACTAAATGGTGTTAGGGTTCCAAGGCTGTGATAAAAACATGTATTTTTACTTTTAACCCTGACTTGGATATTGAACTGCAGCTTCTTGTACCATTCTTAAAGAGGCATACCACTGACTCCTAATTTAGGGATTTCTCTTGGCTCTAGACCTTAACTTTTCTGCTGTTTACACTCTGAGGTGTGGGGTTTTTTAGAAGTAGTTTGTGTGCTCTAGAAAAGGGAGGACCAAGACAGAAAATGTCTCATTTTGTGTGGAAACATAAGGAAGCGTTAGGTTTTCGTGTAATAGTTTACTGAAACACCTTTACTTTTGCCAGTAGATGTCACTGTGGATAAGAAATACCAGTGCTTAGTAGACAAAGGAGGTAATTTGCTAAATGAAAATTCATCCTTTGAAAGTAGATTGGGGGGGGCAGCATTTTTTCCCTAAAGCAAGACTTTTTTCCAGCATATAAAAATGGATTTCTTGCTAATTGGGACGGCTGGTTTTGCCCACTACAATCCCCTGGCTTTTGGTTATCTTCCCCCGACTTGGGTAAGTTCACAGCTTTCTGTCTGACTTCCTAGGGGTGTCTGTGCATGAGCCTGCTCCTGTTCAGCTTCATTTTGAAAGCCTTTCGTGTTCAGAGGTTGCTTTAGTAAGCACCAGTTGTCGCTGCAGTGTGTGTGTGTGTGCGCAGGGAATTGGCCATGGAGGAAGTGGCTTCATTAAGGTTGATTTGGAGGGGGGAGCAAGATGAGGAGGAAAAAAAAAAAGTCCATATGATTGGCTGGAAGAATAGCTCTGAATTATGGGATCCATCTGTTTCCTGTAATGAATTCATAAACCCATCAAACAATGACCTGAACGAATTGCTGAAGGAAAAAAATAATACACTGGCATGATATGTTTAACGCAGTGAGGCATTGGCATTGGATAATCAAAAATTCTTCTCACATCCAGCACTTTGTAATGGAGCTGCTGTGTTTAATAGAAGCTGTAAATAAATCCTGTCACAGTAGCAGCCAAGAATGCATTTCTGGGTTTAACTGTTTCTCTTCTGGAATGTCTGGTCCTGGAAAGCTTTAGAAACGGGAGTTTTATAGAGCTGGAGTTGGGGGGATTCTGACATACAGAGAAATGTTAATGAGGTGAATGAAAGGAAAAAGCTGCCATAAATCAGTATTATGTGGCTTAACCAGTTTCTTTCATTTATGCATGTTCTTTCCTTATGTCGTAGAAATGTACTTAAAAGCTATTGTTGTAATTGAAATCTCTTAGACTGATCCTATTCATTATATTAATAAAATCCACCTACAATTGCTCCTAACACTTTTTTATGCAGTTGGGATTCCTGAGATTGTAAGCATCAAAAAGCCTACGGAGTAATTATTGGATTTGTTTGGGTAAAATTGGATTAAGAAGTTTAGATACCATTAAGTACTGATAATTATTACAAGCAAGCTCATTGTTTAGTGTATGTACAGCTCTTGCTGTAGAAGCAGCAGATACCCATCACAAACATCCTGAGAGCAGCAATCTCAAGGCTTTTATTTTATGCTTTTAATTGTATTTCTGCAAGAGGCTTTCTACTGAAATGTTTTTTCCTTTAGCTCTTTAATCATGTGCTAGTTATGAAAATCACTTTGTATTAAATCCTTCCCCCAACCCAGTATGTCTGAAATCATATTTTTAGCATTAAGGCAAATTTAGCCATAAAAGCTCCATTTGAATTCCTGCATTTGAGAGCTGCCCACACAGCATTACCCTGACAGTGGATTACTTTCAGGTGAAAGGGTAGACAGGCTGCTCCTTTGGGGACCACCAAGGTCCCTCTATAGATTGGCAGCTTGGCCCTTGGGGCTGATTAAACGTACAGCGCACAGAGCATCAGTGTTGAGGCAGCCCCTGCTGACCAGGGCACTGCTGTGCTGGATGTGAAAGGTCGCTGTCTGCTCGGGCTTTTTTAGCCTGCAGTTTGCTGAAATATTTATGCCTTTGTATACTCCATGTTCTGCAAGGGATGGATAGGCAGCACCTCAAAATCCAGCCCTCAGAGGAAGGTCTAAGCGGGTTATAAAGGTGCTCTTAGAGCGAATCTTGTAGGGCAATTAATAATTTGGAGCTCCAGTTTTAATGCAGGTGCTTTGACCAGGAGGTGTGTTCCTCACAGTGCCTATCAAATGAAAACTGCTGCTTAAACAGTGCTGAAGATAAAGAAATATATTTAAATACTAAACAGGTGTTGACTTTTCCCAAGGAATACAGTTGGATTGGCTTTGTAACCTACGTTCTCCAAACATTAGTGCTGTGCTTGAAGGCTAAATTCTGGCAGGTAGGAAGCTGGAACTTGGGAATCACACCCATTTCTGTGATGTTTTTGCCCCGTTTCCTGACAGTGGTGTAATTAAACAGTTATTTTCCACCTACCATGATTTGTATACACAGTATTCTTGCAAGAGCTTCCATTTAAGTAGTCTTACAGAGATTTTGATATACAAAATATTAGAGAAAACCAGTAATGTTAATATGCAGAAATCTTTTTACTCTAAAGTACAGGGTGTCTGATATTTTGATTTTCTTTGTTCTTTTCTCTCATTGGTGATTCAGGCATATAGATGGAAATGCTTCTAACACTGAAATTGGGCTTCTCTGACCACACCTTTGTGATGAAACAGCTTTGTTAATTCACATTAAAGCACAGAGTGTTGTGTATTCTATGACTTGCATTACTGATGGGTCATTTTATGATATAGATGCACTCCTAAGTGGAAGTATCAGGTAGTATACAGTACTGAGATTAATACAGTGTTTTTTAAAAAGCAACCTGTCTTGATCTCTCAAATATGTTTCCAATTAATTAATATTCCTTAAGAAAATCTGGAGGCCAGACAAATCTCAGCTCTGCTGGCACGGTGCCACTTGGTGCTTTAATTCCCCTGTACACTTTTTGAATTCCATGGAAAAAGAACTCCTTAGTTGAAAAGAACAAAAAGGCAAATCAAAGTGTCTCACTTTGCCATTGGATTGTCCCTTCCAACCATTGCTCCCAGCTGATAAGGACCTGGAATCACTTCAGTGTTGGATGGGTTAGAGCTGCGCTGGCTCGGTGTGACTGTGGGGGAGCAGTTCTCACCCCTACCTGGCTGCCACCTCCTGCTTCATCCCTTTTCCTCCTCTTCCCTGGTGTTCCCTCCTGTCTGCTGGCGTGAGGGTTTGTGCAGCTGATATCCAGGTTGGGGAAACTTCTTGGCTGAAATGGTCCCCAAAACAGACTTGTTATGGCAAGAGTAGTGTAAGTCGTCCTGTCTCTCCAAGGAAGGGAAGTCATTGTGACCAGAGTTTTAATTGTAACTTTTGAATACTTAAGCCTATGTTACTGAAGTCCTTAAAAATTATTTATTACATAAATTGCCTGCAAGCATGGTTTTCTTTTTAAATCCCAATACACAGAACTAATTTGGGCATCATTGCAGGTACAAAGATTTTGCACGTATGTCTACAGACTGGGTAAAGCAGGAGTAACACAAATTAACCTTCACTTGAAAACTTTCCTTTCTAGTTCTCCTCCCCTCTTAATACAGACTCTCTTCAATTGGATTCATTTTATGAAATTCAAACTTGCCAGCATGCTACTTTCTGTGTGCTAATACCTCTTCCATTTAAAAAAGAGTTGGTCTGTGTCACTATTTCTTCTTTAATTATTTTTTCCTGCATGTTTGAGCATAACAATTACCTCTAGCCTTCTTACTGGGCATTTACTTCCTGTTGTAGGGTGTGTGTTATTTGACCTTTTGTTTTGACAGCAATCCAGGATGTCTCAGAAGTGCTGGGAGTGAAAGCACCTAAGAAGTTTTTTCCCTTACTCTGTTGGAGGGTTAATAGGAAATTGATGTATTTCTTCTCAGTGTTGTGTTTTCCTAATCCATATGTAGTATAAACACATATGTAGTATAAACACCCCAACAGACACATTTGTGGCTACAGGAGCCATCGGGGCATTGATGGGAATTAGTTGTGTGCCTGTAGATCGCTCTGTGTTCCAGCTCTCTCTCCCCTCCTCATGCAGCCAGTACCAGGTATTCATAGCCAAGCACTTCTCTGGCTGGTGTTACTGGCTGGTGACACAGCCCAGGGGGGGTGTGAGAGCGGGTTGGGGGGGTCACACACTTACAAAAGCCGGGTGGTCTCTCACAGGGCTGGATGTGAAGCTGCTCTATTCTGGTTCATAAAGTCCACAGCCATACAAACCCAGGTTTTTCGCTGGAGATTTCAAGTGTGTTGTATAAAACGTTCCAGGAGGCTCCTTGCTTAGGAAGCTTGCCCTGAGCTCTGCTCAGAACACTTCTCTATTTGGAATATATTTGGTGTGTTTTACAGCCCATGTTTTGCCAACTGTTGTTTGGGGAAATGAAAACCTTTATCCCTTAGTTCAGCCACAGGGGAAAAAAAAACCCAACCCACAGCTTCTCTGATGCTAAAGCAATTTGTGTTTTTTGTTCCAATGTAGTGCCAGAACCTATTAAGACCAGTTTAAGCCAGCCCCAACCTGCCGGTACCAGTACCAGTACTTCCACCAGCACTATTCCCAACAGCAGCAATGGCAAGCGTGCGTCTGCTAATGGGCAGCAGCCAGCCGCGTCCCGTTACCTGCCTCGAGAGGTGCCTCCACGCTTCCGCCAGCAAGAACAGAAGCAGCTCCTAAAGCGGGGTCAGCCACTGCCTACGGGGACTCTGACCGGCACCAGCCCAGCGCAAGGTACTGGACAAGCAGGGGCGAGTCCTCCCCCCCAGCAAGGAGCAGGTGGGCAGCATCATCCCAGTAAGACCCAAACAGGTAAGAAGCGAAACGGGTGGGAGAGCGACTGGTTCCTTCTGTGGTCGTGCCCTCTGCTGTTAGCGTGGGCAAATCAAAGAACTGAAGGACTATTAAGAATTGCTTTAAAAGAAGAGGATTTAAAGGAAAAGGAATATTAACAATTGTTTTAAAACAAGAGGATTTAAAGCAAAGTGGCTGCTGTTGCTCTTTTTTTCCTTAGATCATGTCACTTCTAGGATCCAGTTCTAAAAATCTTTATTTAGATGTTTAGGCCTGTGGGGGCTTTTCCCAGTTAATTCTGTTTCTTTGGTGTAGTTATAATGGATATTTGTTCTTCAGGACATTCTGATATTTCTTTACTGATCATTTTTCCAGAGCCATTGTTAATTTGGGTTTTCTCAAGCTTTTGCCTGTCACGTTGGCAATTTTGCTGCTCTTCAGAGAGAGCTTTGTGTATGACTATATGTTAATCAAGCACAGGAGCATTGCTTATGTCATGTCATGACACTTTACCTCTACTTCCTTATGCTCTCAGTTGTTCTATTCACATCACTAAGATTATATTCTGGAAAAAGTAGTTTGGTATCTAAGGTCTTTGTACCACTTCATACCATCCTTCACAGGCAGACACCCCAACCTGCTCTTGGCTACTGAAAATAGTGTATTGAGGAGTGAGTCTCCTGGTGACCTTTTTTCTCCTGAAGCTGCAGCTGAGAAAATAAGTGGCTCTCTTCTCATTTGCCTTTAAGTGCTAGAAGTCAGTAATTGGTATAAATCACCTTCATCATCGCTGCTGTGTATGTGTGTCATGTTAGGCAAAGTGGGGAGTGTTCCAAGGTACAGTTATCTATGGCTCAGAAAAAATTATCTGGACCAAGTCACAAGGGGGTTTTGATATCTTGAATATTGGTAATTTCTGTATGATCTCAAGTGTTGCTCATTATCACTCATTAATGCTGTCAGACATCACAAAATCTGGATCTGAACTGTCTGCAGCTTTTCCCATTGGACATCAGTGAATCTTTCACTATTCTTGCTGTACTTGCTGCTGTGATACTAAACTCCAGCAGAGAAAATGATTTGGTGTTGTCCTTAGAAGTTTTAGTTAGATAAAAAAATCATCTCTGGGAAATTACAGCTTTTCTGGTTATTGAGATGCATATGGAAATATCACTGAACTGCTCCCCAGAAACACAAATCTGAAAAGACAAAATAAACCAGTCATTTATTTACTGAAAATGTTGGGGATTTAGGGAGGGGCAGAGGTTCTACTTCTGTATTCTGGAGCATATGGCTCTAGTGAGGTGGAAAGCGATGAGTTCCCACCAGGTAGAGCAGCATTCACATCATCTTTGCAAACCACAGTTCAGCAGGGGTGGTGGCTGGCATTTATGGCTTTTCTTTTGATTTGGAGGTGTTTGTTAATCATCATATTGATGTTCTGTGGGGGGTGTGTGAATTGTCTATTATTTTATCTTCAGATATCTATTAATTATTGATATGGTAGAGACAGAGCAAGCAACTCAAGTGGCTCAGGGTCAGTATTAGTGCATCATTCATGACATACCTGAAACATCTTTGATCTCTAAGAAACATGCTGTATAAAACAAGCACTTGTTTCTGTAGTTTCTCAGCCTGGCAACTTTCAGCAGATATTTCTTGCTTATTTTGCTACTTTCTGTCACTGTTGGAAGGATTCAGAGTAGAGAAAAAGCTGGTACAAACAGGAGTGAGGCAGTTTTTCTGCTTCAAATCCTATTCCATATTGCACAAAAGCATGTTAACCCCCCATCACATTCTTAGCAGATGTATTACTTTAGAGCAATTAGTGCTCTGAGTCAAAATCATCAAGTTGTTGTTTACTATGTAAAGTCAAAACAAAAGCTTTCAGAGGCACCTGAAATCTGTGCAGGGTTCTTGGAGCAGGGAGGAGGCCCTTAGACCACCTCAATGCTTGGCTACTTTCTTGTCTTCTGAGGCTGTTTTGAGATTTAAATGGTTGTGTCTTAAAGAGCTGAAGCTCATTATTTTCTCCTTCCAGCAGATGGAGCATCAGTGCATTTTACTAACTGCAAACAGTTCCAGGAGGAGAAAAAACCCAATCTTAGCCAGCAGAGTTTATAAGCACAACAGCTGCGTGCCTGAGGCCGAGAGGGGAGTATAGTGTATCACGCCCCCCAGGGACCTCTGTGGCCAGTCTTATTTGATGGCTCATGCTGGCTTTGTCTTCACCTCAAAGAGCATAAAGAGCAAAAATCAAAGAAACATACCCAGGGAAGGCCAAAACCTTTTCATCTCAGCTGTTAGGATTGTTGTTTGGGATTGTATATCCTGAAAACTTCCAGCACTTAAGTTAATAATATGAATTTGCATTCAATTCTGTGGCACAGTTTTGTGAATATGAAAATAACTTTAAACGTGAGGATTCTGGCTGAGCAATACATTGTCATCATCTTCATAGAATCATCATAGAATGGTCTGGGTTGGAAGGGACCCCAAGGATCACAGAGCTCCAACCCCCTGCCACAGGCAGGGCCACCAACCTCCAGGCCTGGAGCTACACAAGGTTGCCCAGGGCCCCATCCAACCTGGTCCTGAAGGAAAGGAAACTCTTTGCCTTCTTCCTCTTACCATCAGTAGGAACTGTTTGCCTTTGAATGCCTGACTCTGGTTCCCTGGGTATTTCATTTACTGAAGAGTCTTTGCAAGTAAAAGGTCTCTGGGGAAGTGAAGGAACGAAATAATCACAGTTGTCCTGAAAAGTCGGTGTGGGTACCTGTTCCACACAGAAACAGTCATTTTAGGTGTCTGAACAGCACCTCCATTGTACATGAATGATCACTTTATGAGCGTTATTAGAGGTCTTCAAAGTCTGGAGGTAGTTAGCAATACCCTGATGCTCAGGGCTTTCTCCTTCTCTAGTATCCTGGGTGCCTTCCTAGACCCGTGCTGGCTGGTGCCCCAGCACTGTCTCCGTTCATGGCTTCCTCACACTCGTGCTGAACAGCAGTGACTTCCTTTGGCTGGAGAACCTGGTGTTAATGGAAGAGCCAGGACTGTCATAAGCAATCAGCCTGTATCCAGAAGATGCTTAATGTAAATTCATCTCCACAGCTTATCTTTTTATAGGGTCCTATTCCTCCATACTGAACTTGAAATTATGCAGCTGTGTTCCTTCCAGGCCCTATTTATACCTACCTGGATACAAGGAAAGGTTGTTGGAGAGACACTGCCAGCCTCTTGCTGTAACAATCACACTGGTTTATCTCTTCATTCTCTTATCAGCAGTCTCTGTTATCAGTACTGCCTTGGCCTATATAAAACGCTTACCGGGACTCAACCTGCAGTGTCAGGAATTAAAAAGGATGTTCTGCCAATGTAAGGAAAGTGGCAATTAATGACCACTAATATATTCTTTGTCAGGTCTGTCATCTGGAAATATCAGTGAATGTCAGAGAATAGTGGGGTTTTGTTTCCCTTTTGAGGCAACCTGTAACACATTAACTAGAGAAACTGTTAAGAGAAGGAATTAAACCCTTGCAAATGGTACAGACTATTTTAAAAATCTTATCCCTTGAAAGTAGTCTTTTATTTGTTGTTAAACATTGTGAAAGTGTTTTCTGAGCTTTTTCTATGGAATAGTTTATTTAACTGGAGCTACAAAGCTTGTTCTCAACGTGCCCCCTCTAATCCTTTTCAGGATGACACTGAAGGGAAGCTATGCCTGTAATTCATGAGCACTATTCTAATATCTGGTCTAGTTTGTTATTTTTACTTAAAGAGGGAGCTTTTTATCTCTTTCTTCCATACATTGTCAACTCACTCCAATAAATGTGAGTAGTTACCTTCTCATTAAGGTGTGAGGCACTAATGGAGCAATCCTTTTGCCACATGATCTTCAAAGAATTTAGGTAATTTTGGGAAACTACCATGGGAGATTAAAAATAACAAGTAATACACCCTTCTTTGTTTCATTACAAAGTTTCTATAGGAGTCTCCAGGCAACCATTGTGTGTTTGATGATTATAAGAACAAAGATCAAAAGAAGGAATCAGTTTTTCTTGAAGATGCTTTTCACTTTTCTGCAATTCAGCACTGGGAAACCAGCACCCATCAACTCAAAAGAGATGCACAGTGTCCTGTAAGAGTCATGGTAAAACTTCAGTGCTGCTCTTGTGTTGGTGAGGAGAGTATTTTGTGGGATAGATCTCTAACATATGTTTCTGAAATGGAAAAAGAACTGAAAGCAAGTAATTAGTGCAGTAGCTGGAGAGAGCACACAAGCATTGTGGATGTAGAGTTACGCTTCTAATTTGTTCTGTTGTTCTCTGGGAAGTGAGAATTTGACAGCAGTTACAGAGATTTACATTCCTACTGTGGGCTGCTGCCAGATTCTGTGGTGAATTTTTCTCTCCTTTTCTGTGAAGCTGGAAGTTGTGTTTCACCTTTGAAGATTTGTGAGGCTGCAGCTCGTGGGTGTGCTTGTTGAGGTTGGGGTTGTGGGCAGCTGGAAGTTGCTGAGTGCAGTTGTGGGGCAGGTTTAACTTTTCTTACAAACCTCTTTCTGTTAACTTTGGTTTGGATAATATTTTTGAGAAGGAAGATTTTAAAAAAACCAACAAACCCAAACAGGCTTCATGTTAAGATCATGTCTGACAATACTTGTTTCCAAACATCCACTCTTGTAACTGTGAATTACTTTAGAGTCCCTTCTGCTTGACCCATTTTATACAGTTGTAAAGTCAAATGTGGAGAAAAGTTTTAGAGAGAGATAACAACTCTTCTAAACCCAGGCAATACAGTTGGGAAACACAGATAAGCTTTGGCATACAGTTGTTTCATCAGATCCAGCAAAGTAGTGGTGACCTTCAAGCTGAAGGCATCTTTGACCAGTTTAGGTAGTCGTACCTGGTGATGACTGCAGGTAAGATGTGTATGCTCTGCAGCATGTGAGTAAACTCTCATTTCAAAAGTTTGAAATAAGATTGAGCAAATTTTCTTTTCCTTGACCAATAGCCAATTTGCATTGGACTTTTGGCTATGAACAACAAAGAGCTTTCATTAAATATTTGAAAGATACCAAGCTGGGGAGGAGTGCAAGGTGACTGGAAGGCAAGAGTGACAGTATGGAGTAGTGGTGACAAAATTGTGTGATAGCACAAGAAATAAAGAAAAGGGACAGGTCCTTTATTTTGACCAGAGCTGCTCTGCTCACAAACATGGTTACAAGAATATCATGCTGCAAAAATGGATCTGGAGTTGGTCACAGGATAAACCAGATGAACGGTGTCACACCGATGCAAAGACAACAACCATACTGCAGGATATAAACAGTGTTGCTTCCTGTGAGCACTCCTGATAAGGCCTCTGAATGTTTGGGGTCCTGCACCTCCTGGGGGAAGTGAACCAGCTGGAAGGAGCAGGGAGGAATGTAGCAGATGTTGGAAACAAGCCTTGCAAAGAGGGAAGGAACCAGAGCTGTGAGTCCAAGGAACACTGGAACTAGAAATGCAGTGATGCCTGAAGGACTGCTGTAAGGAAGCAAGCAGATGATCTGGTGGGGGGTTCAGATGTGATGGATCAGGTAGGAAATAATGGACTTAACCTGCCACGAGGCAGATGAAGGTTAGATGTAAGGAAAAACATGTCAGTATGAAACCCATCTGAAGGGAGGGTGAGCGTTTGGGAGTGGGCAGCCTCCGTGGCTGGAAGGGCTTCCTTGGTGGGCTGGCTGCATGTCCCGGTGAATAGTGGCTTAGGTCAGGGGAGTGTTCTGCCTGGCCTCTCAAACCACCTGAGTTAGTCTTTGGGTACCTGTAGGGTTTCAGATTTCCCAGGCATGTGCCCTGTCAAGGTTGCTACAGGATGTGGCACGTGGAAGGCAGCAGAGGGTCTCTGCCTGCGTGGCTGGAGCGGTGAGGGTTCTGACTTCTCCCTGGGGTGCAGCATTGCCTCCCTGCGTACACAGCTGGTAAGCACAGCCCTGTGACTCCGTGCCCTTTACAAGCCCCTACCTCTGTAAATGGAAGTTGGTTACAAGAAATTTATCTTATTAATGAGAAAAATACAAGGAACATGGGAACGTGTCTTATGTTCTCTTCCAGTTTGGATACATCATCTTAACTCATGGAAATTTCGGTCATTTATAGCTGGTATTAAAGGAGTGTGATGAACAGCAACAGTATTTTCACTCTAAAGTTATTGCAGAATTGACTCAAGCTTCTTTTCTGGTTGCATTCAAAGTAGTTTTCTGAATGGAAGGAAAACCAAACAGATTTGATTTTCATTCATCTGTTGTTTTTAAAATGAGGTTAAACCCATCCAGTATTCAGAGGCTATTGCAGAGAAACAGAGAATAAATGTCTTCAGAAGGAAACCAACTATTTTCAGAAGTGCTTTAGTGGAACAGTTCTGGAGCCAAGAATAGCAGCAACGATTGTGCTCTGGTCCTGAAGTGGCAGCAGTTGTGAGAGCGCAGGCAGACCTTTAAAGGGACAGGACTTGGGTGAGACCCCATGCAGAAGGGTGCAACTGCTCAAACAAACACCCGATGAGAAACAGCAGATTTACAACATGCTCCATTTACAGCAGAATTAATATGTATTTGGGGCATATGGGAGGAGGAGGAAGAGCGAGGAAGGGAAATAATTGTAAAGGACTCGATTAGACACGCTGGATGTTTGTGTGTAAATTATCCATCGAGATTTGTAGAGCTCCCTACGTGTGCTCCCAGAATTTGTGGTGACATTCAGGTCCTGAACACGTTAAGCTCTTGTTCACCCTTGGTGTGTTCCTGTGCTTTAAAGACAGCTCACGCTCTCCAGCCCGTGGTTGTGACAAGATGGTTGGTCCTTGCTTCCGCAGGAGGCAGAAAGCGCCCGGATCTGTGCCGCGCTGGGTAGGGCAGTGCTGCTCTGCGTTTATAAACAAGAGCGCCTCTGATTAATATGCTCTCATGTTTGCCACTTAGATCTCTTTTAGATAGAGGCAGGGAAGTCATTAAGGGCTTGGCTGCATGCCAATATACATCTGGGACTTGGTCTGCTGCTCGCCCGCCAAGCTGTGGAGGAGCTGCCTCGGGGTGGGCAGGAGGATGCTGGGCAGGGGGTGCTGCCCAGTGCGCAGGAGGAGCTGTGTTAGGGCAGGCAGGAGGACACTGGGCAGGAGCTGTGTTGCGGTAGGCAGGAGGACATCAAGCAAGAGCTGCCAGCGGGGCAGGCAGGAGGACGCGGGGCAGGAGGCAGGAGCCGCTGCCCATGCAGGCGGTCGGCAGCCGCCAGAGTCTTCTCTTGGCTGACTTTCAAAAGCCAGCAGAAAAGCAGCTAGGGTGCTAATTGTAGCTGGGTCCTGAAGTGAAAATGTTTTGTGACAGTTGAAAGAATTTAAAGAGGAAGGAAGATCGGTTTAGTGTCAGCTGCAATTAGATAATCAAAGCTTAAAAATCCTACTCTGTTGATACCTTCACCTAGAGTTAAGGAGCGGAGCGAGGGGAAGGGGGAGGAGGGCTGTGCGTGGAAAGGGCATTTCCATAGCCAGTGCAACCGAGGCCCGACCGAGCTTGCAGGTTGTCTGGGCGCACGCTTGCACAGAGAGATTTTCTTGGCAGCTCTACAGGATGAGGCTCACACTGTACACAGCCGACATATTGAAGCCGAGAGCCCTGGAGAACGTAGATGCAGGAGTAGAAACAGCTCTGCACACAATGTAGCGTCTCCTAGGATGGTTGGGCGGCTCCTTTCTTCAGGTATTTTATTACCCATCAGCCCTTTTTAGAGCCAAAAAAAGAGGGAAAGTAACCCTAACCCTGAGAAAATAGCATCTGCTTCTGTTAAATCAATTTATTACATAACATTTCAGAGAGAGAGAGAGCAGCAGCACAGCGTCCTAAGCTTTTTGGCTGCATTTCAGGTTTGATAAAATGGCGTCTTCGCAGTGAGCTGCTTGCTAAAGATATGTTGCACCGAGCAGAAAAATGCAATTACTTGCTGTTTTCTACTGCTGCTTTTGTTTGGGAGAGGTAGCATTTAGTGGAATTTCTGCTAGTAGCTGTGTTTGTTTATTTCTGCTTGTTTTCTTACCGTGTCTCAAAGCTTTTCAGCATCAGAGGAGAGGGAGCTCCATTTGAATGTCGTAGTGCAGGAAATTAAAATGGGATAACAGGCTTTCCCACTTGTGTGCTTAACTGTGGGCTAGTTTTAAAATAAAGCAAGCTGCTTTATTCAGTGCTTCCATCTCTTTTCTGGCTTTCCACGTTATGCACGCTGTGGAGGATTTCAGCTTCCTAACATCTATGAGGCTCGTTGTAAGTTAGCTCTGTAAGTGCCTTCAAATAGAAAACAGTTTTCAGATCTGTGCTCTGGCTCAGGCAGGGTATGCATAGAGCTGGGTGTAGCAGGCAGCCAGTGAAATATTAAGCACTGCTATTGCCAGATTTTCTCCTTTTATTGTATTTTATTCTTCAGAATAGATGCTTGTCTCAACTTTTTATTTTTTGAATGGAATTAGGCTGTATTTGATCTAGCACTTAAAAATCTTTCTGGCAATTTCTATTTCGTTCAGATTCAGAAAAAGAAAATTACGTGTAGTCTTTTTAACATCTGTTCATGTTGGATTGAAAACCATTTCTTTTGGGGGGGAAGAAAGTAATTTGCCCTTTTTCTCAACTTCCTACTAGGAATCACTAACCTGTGTGTGACAGATAACGCTCCCCTAGGACTGTCACTACCCTGTAGGATTTTTTTCTCTCTCTTCTGCATGTCAAAGCAGAGAACAGCATTGTCTGTAATCTCTCCTTTGGGCAGGACAAGCCAATGAATCTGGAGGTTGTTTTGCTGACTAGAGGCATTGAAAAATAAAACTGGCAATAAGGGAGGGAGTCAATCTTGGGTCGGATTGAAAATTGGACCAAGAAAACTTACTAATAATATGTTTCTCGTTAAAAGTTTATCCAGGCTTTGCCATTTCACACTGTCTCCATCCCTCAGCTTCTAAGTCAGCTGGATGTTATGTTATAGTTCAGGATGCATAATTTCACTGCGCAGCATTCCAGCTAATTACTGTGATGGAAGGTACGAAGATGCAGTTGCTTTGAACTTGGCTGAATGAAAAGAAATACTCTTGCAAATGACATTTTCAGAGGAGGGTGGAAATTTGGGGTAAGCTGCTTGTGCAGGCAAAGTGTTTGGCTTTTCTGAGAGATGCATGCAACAGCTTCTCCCACTACACCCCCCATCGTACCTTACACTCCTCATCTGTGTAAACATTAAACTGATTTGGCAACTAATTCATATTCATTATCAAACGCAGCCAAAAGCGGTTTCTATTTTTAATAAGTACTAAATTAAAGCTGGTAAAGTGTGTTGGGTACAGTATGTAATAACAGCAGCAGTCTCCTCCCAGCGCATTAAGGATATTATTTGAAACCAAAACAAACCCCTCCTGCTCATGGGTAGCAGGGATCAAAGTGGTGCTGTTCTGCAGGTAGCATGTATGGCTGTGATCTGACAGAAGTTAATTCCAATTGTAGCTGTTATTCTTGGTATTAGCTCATTTTTCCTTCCTGATTGCTGGGGAAATGCCATCAAGAAAAGGGAATCCTGTTTTATAAAAGATGCCTAATTAAGATGTTCATACATTAAGTATTATTTTAAAAATCAATTTCTCTTTGCAGTGTACCAGCACTAGGATTCACTAATGTAAAATAACCTGTGGTGCCTGTTCTTGATGTTTTGTTTAAAATCTTTGCTCAGTTCAAGAGGAGGGATGGAAGTGCTGCTGGTGGACTGCGGTGCTTTTATTTCTGACCTTTGCCTAGATAAAGAGGAATGGATTTTAAAATGTATTTATTTATTTTAAATGGGTTTCCCATTTCAGTCTTTAAAAATAAAAGGAAATATTTACAATTTCTATAAAGAGTTGGTTTCCTGAAAAGCTGGAGGAAATCTGTATGTTCAAAGCAACCCTCAAACAAGCAAAATATTCTCAAGGTTTAATAATGTAAATTATTTTGCTCTTACTGTTTTCCCTAAATACTGAAGTCCTTATGGACTAAGTAGGACTGTGCTACTAGTCCTTTAATTTACAGGAATGAACTCTTAGTCTAGAGAAAAGGGAACAGTGTCTTGGTTATTTGCTTCTGGAGACAAGAATATAAAAAGTCCTCTCTTCAGGGTCAGTCTGTACTCAAACTCATTTCTGTTTGCCCAGCACCAAAGTCACACTTTTTGCAGCTTCCTGTTTATATTGTGATTTATTTTCCCCATTCTCCTTTATTCTATCTGTCCCATTTGTTACAGGTTTTACAGCAGCAGCCCTTGGTGTTCAAACCAATTGGTCCAGTAAATATTGGGACGTTGGGAAATTCTTGCACGTCTCTGATTTTCCTCTTGGATTGTTCTTTGTTGGTTGGGGGTTTTGGGGGTGGTTTTTTTTGACTCTCTGACTTGCCACAGGTACTGTCGTGGTCCTGCTGGCCCCAGCAGCACAGGCACACTGGGGGAGCTGCCTTTTTTTATATCACCCAGAGGGATTTACTGTAATCCCCACCAAAGCAACCGCTTCCAGATTAGTTGGCGGTTATTGTCGAGGGCATAATCTGGACCTCAGGAAGAGGAGCTATGCTGAGGATGCATGAAGGGAGTAACGATGGAGCTGCAGAGCTCTGTGAGGCAAAGGGTTTGAGCTGCCTGTGCGGCTTCCAAGCCAAACATACTTGGTGTGATAGTGTCTGGTGTAGATGTGCTTATCCAAGCTAAGGCACTTGGCTGTTTTCTACTTTCATTATGGACATCTCTTGGGTTTTATAGTTCTACCCCCTCAGAATATTTTTTCTTATTGTTTCTCTGGCTGCTCTTCAAAATGCTGGTATCTTATTTAATGAACTGTTTTGCTCCCTACTCTCAGGCATCTTTCTAAGCTCTTTTGTCATCTTCCTCCTCCATTCCCACCCCTTCCCTTTATTTTTCTGCCTCCTAACTGCTCTCAAACTTGAGCAATGCTTTAACCACCATCTTTGGGGGAGAAGAGAAAGAAAAAGAGACGAGCAGCTCCCTTTCATCTCATCTTGTCGGTCTGAGGGCCATTTTTGTGAGTACTGAGACATCTTGCACTGTGCTCTTGATCCTTCTTCACAAACCTGCCCTGCACAGACGCTCTCCCTCGCCTTGGGCAGCACCAGCATTCTCCCAGGCACTTGCATATGTAGCTTAGGGTTCAGCTTTGACAGGACCTTTTTATTGGAACAATGTATTTCAAGATGCTTTTGAATCTTTCTGTCGTGTCTGAAATGCTGTGCTGAATCTCACCACCCACAGTGTTGAAAAAAAGACCTCGAGAAACTCCTCTTATCTGATTCCTTGGTTGCCTCAACTTCTTATCTCCTGGCCTGGACTGCTGTGGCTTTTTTCTTTTGTTCCTTTCTGCTCTGCTAAGATCGCTGCTTGGCTCATTCCTCTGCCCCCGTTGACCCTTTTAAAGTCATTTCACAGCCACCCTTTCCCTTCCAGGCCTTAGCTGGGATTCTGGTCTCCATTCAACACCTATATAGCAAACTTATATTGTCAGGGAAATTTTCAGCCTTCATCCTTAGCTCTGTAATGTATCCAGTTGGCTTTATCCAGGGATAACACAATGCTTTCTTCCTTTCTACCCATTGCGTGGGGAAGAGAATCCAGGTAAATCCAAATGGCTCCTTTCACATTTTCTTTCAGATTTGTCATACATTAGTTATTTAGCTCTGGCTGTGAAATGCTAGGCTTTTCCTGGCATCGTGAGAAGACAGGTGATGAGCTAAGACTGTGTTCCCTTCCTTTCTCTTAACAATCGTACTTTTGCTTCAATTGATTTAAGATTATTTTTTTAAGGAAGGAAAGATGCCATCTCTCCTGGTTTAATCTGTTCTTTCTTCATCTTGATAAATCTTCATGAGGCAATCAAGTAATCACCCCCCTTTCCTTGAACAGCTACAGGTGAAATGTGGGAATAAGAAGACTATCAGAGAGCGAGCTTTTTATATTCTTGAAACAATTTTTTGGCAGTATTAGAACACTTCTAATTGGAGGCAGTTAGAGGAGCTAATCACACCAAAATATTTGTGATTTAAATTAATGCATATTAGGCATCCGCTGTTAACAGCTTATTTGGGAGGTTTGTTGCATCCATCTTCCCCACAAAATACTCCTCTTACTCAAATCACATCAAGTAAAAGTCCTATTCCTGCAGATTTACAGCAAGTAAAAATTAATTGACATCCACAATTCTGAACTTCCATCTGTGAAGTTGTCTCCCTTATTTAGACAACCAGTTAAGAGGAACTGTTCTGCAGTCTCTAGGACATGTATATACATCCCTAAAGACCAGACCAAATCACTTGCTATACAGTTCCCATCAAAAGAGCCTAAAAGGAGCATTCTGTGCTAGAAACCTTGCATAGTAAGTAAATGCAAAACTGTGAGACCTGAGTTCTGAGCATGAGAAGTGTTGTGTCTTCTGGTTTTGCTTTTGTACCTTAGCAAGCTATTAGATGCTGAAGAGCTTTTGTTTAATTTTTTGGATGAGCATCGGTGTTTGAGGATGTGGGAGGTGCTCTGAAAAGACTCTGTACAACATAGTGTTGGTTTTCATTGGCGTGGGGGGAATTGGGCTGTGTGTGAGTGCAGGAGAATGTTTAAACTGCATGAAAATCCTCCAAGAGATGTTTCTTGACAAAACTGGTGCTTAGAAATGCTCACGTTCTCTGCTAAAATGTAAGTTACAGTGGTTTTTAGACACTGAATAGTGGAGGTGGCTGTCAGTATTTGTCCTTTTATTTATGGGAAGGGTTGAAGACCTAAATGCAGCATGAATTTAGTGTGCTGAGTGTGATGTGGATGTAGTATCTCGTGGCAGGCAGACACTTTCTTTGTGTTTCTCTGAAGAATGAGAATTGAATCGGAATAAATGGTAAGATCTGCTTGATCTTCTTCTGTGTTTTTTCCCAGATTTGTTTTTTTAGATTTTTCACATAGATTGGTGGATTTGCTATCCCTATTTATTGCCTGCTTGTTATTTTTCCTAGTATACTTAACAAAACGCTTCTGTCGCTCTGTTCTAAAACTGAATTGTAACATTATTTTAATTGAGATTTCACCAGATTAAAAAAAAACAAACCCAGAACTAAATACAAGCACGATGAGGAAAACAGTATTGTGTTGGAAATTGTACACTGAATTTTAGCAGAGTGCAGCGTTGTGACAATGGAAAATAGGGAACGGAGGGCTTTTAGCAGTGTTTGAACAGTGGACTGATTTTTAACCTTGTTGGATCCTTTCAGATCTCAGCCACAGTGGATTGGGAGACCATTATGAGAATTCCCACTGGGGACAGCAGCCCGCTTTCAGGAGTGAAGGCAACTGCAGCTGGGATAAAGTGATAATAGACAGGACTGACAAGGAAGCGTGGCCTTCCATTACCGGAGCTGAGACTGAGTCTGCCTCAGAATGTACTACAGACACTGACTCTGCCTCCAACTGTGGCTCAGAGAACAGTAGCATGGCTACAGGGAGTGCCCAAGGCAACTTCACTGGACATACAAAGAAAACTAATGGCAATAATGGCGCCAACGGAGCACTCGTCCAAAGCACTTCTAACCAGAGTGCCCTTGGAGCTGGTGGAGCAAACGGTAACGGCAACTCGGCCAGAGTGTGGGGAGTGGCTGCGGGCTCCGGCTCTGGCCTAGCTCACTGCTCTGCCAGCGGTGGGGATGGAAAGATGGACAACATGATGGGAGATGGTAGAAGTCAGAACTGCTGGGGTGCTTCCAACTCGAATGCTGGCATTAATCTTAACCTTAACCCTAATGCCAATCCAGCTGCCTGGCCTGTACTCGGACATGAAGGAACTGTGGGAGCAGGCAACCCTTCCAGTATTTGCAGTCCAGTCAGTGCCATAGGTCAGAACATGGGCAACCAGAATGGGAACCCGACAGGCACCTTGGGTGCTTGGGGAAACTTGCTGCCGCAAGAGAGCACAGAACCACAAACGTCCACTTCTCAGAATGTGTCTTTCAGCGTACAACCTCAGAACCTTAACACTGATGGACCAAATAACACTAACCCCATGAACTCTTCACCAAACCCTATCAATGCAATGCAGACAAATGGACTGCCGAACTGGGGGATGGCTGTTGGTATGGGGGCCATCATCCCGCCCCACCTGCAAGGCCTTCCTGGTGCTAACGGAACATCAGTTTCTCAAGTCAGCGGGGGCAGTGGTGAAGGAATAGGCAGTTCAGTGTGGGGGATGTCCCCAGGTAATCCTGCCACAGGAAACGGCAATTCTGGGTTCAGTCAGGGGAATGGAGACACTGTGAACTCAGCATTAAGTGCTAAACAAAACGGATCCAGCAGTGCTGCGCAAAAGGAAGGAAACGGAGCGAGCGCTTGGGATTCGGGGCCTCCTTCGGGGCCTGGGGTACTGGCGTGGGGCAGGGGCGGTGGCAACGGCGGTGTTGGTGGTATGCATTCTGGAGCTTGGGGCCACCCCAACCGTAACACCAGTAACGGTGTGAACGGTGAATGGGGCAAGCCCCCAAACCAGCATTCCAATAGCGACATCAATGGGAAAGGATCAGCAGGGTGGGACAGCTCGAGCGTTACCAGTCCAGATCCCACCATGCAGCAGGGCAATGAACAAATGAACTCTTGGGCCAAAGCTGCAGCATCTGGCACCACAGCTAGTGAAGGAAGTAATGATAGCGGTGGGAGTCAAAATGAAGGCAGTACTGGGAGGGAGGGGGCTGGAGAGAGTAGGAGGAGAGACAAAGGGATGATAGACCAAGGGCAAGTTCAGTTGCCAAGAAATGACCTTGACCCCAGGGTCCTGTCCAATACGGGGTGGGGACAGACCCCTGTCAAGCAAAACACTGCCTGGGAATTTGAAGAGTCCCCAAGGTCCGAACGTAAGAATGACAATGGAACAGAGGCCTGGGGTTGTGCAGCTACTCAATCTTCAAACTCAGGGGGGAAGAACGATGGGTCCATCATGAACAGTACAAATACCTCTTCAGTATCTGGGTGGGTCAACTCTCCACCGGCAGCTGTTCCAACAAATACAGGTTGGGGAGACAATAACAACAAAGCACCAAATGGCCCGGGGGGGTGGGGAGAGTCAGCAAGCTCTACTACTGTTAATAATGCTGCTGCTGCCAAAAGCGGCCACGCTTGGAGTGGGACCGCAAATCAGGAGGACAAATCACCTACCTGGGGTGAACCTCAGAAACCCAAATCTCAAAACTGGGGAGATGGACAGAAATCAAATCCAAGCTGGACTTCAGGAGGTGGAGATTGGACAGATTCATCGTCTGTTCCTGGACACTTGGGTGATGGGAAGAAGAATGGATCTGGGTGGGATTCTGACAATAGATCAGGGTCCGGTTGGAACGATTCCACAAGGTCTGGGACCAGTGGTTGGGGAAATGGCACAAACAGCAAGGCTAATACAGGTACAAGTTGGGGGGAATCTTTAAAGCCAGGCCCCCAACAAAATTGGGCTAATAAACCCCAGGACAACAATGTGAGTAACTGGGGAGGAGCTGCTTCTGTAAAACAGACGGGGTCAGGGTGGGTTGGTGGGCCAGTGCCAGCCAAACAAAAAGAGAACTGTGAGGCAACTGGCTGGGAAGAGCCATCTCCACCGTCCATTCGCCGCAAGATGGAAATCGATGATGGTACCTCAGCTTGGGGCGACCCAAATTACAACAACAACAAGACTGTAAACATGTGGGATAGAAATAATCCTATCATTCAGAGCAGTACCACAACCAATACCACCACCACTAGCACCGTTATCAACACAAATATGGTTGAACCTCAGCCATCGCACCAGTCAAGTGCCCAGCCGAACCGGTCCCCGCTGCTTGGTCCAGGTATGAAAATCATTTTATTAGATGCTTTATACCAGTACCAATTGCTCATTGCTGTCTGGCCTGATTGGTGTGAGGTTAGGAATCCTGTCCTTATGTCATGAGTCACTCAGTTACTCTGAAGCAGTGTTAACTTCTTGCCTTGAGGACGTGACCCATGGAACCAGGCGCACAAAAGTTGGAGTGAACATAAGAAAGGTCTGAAACAATTCCTGGTCAGTGATAGCCAGACCCTGAGATTGTTGATCCATATTTATTTCTTCAGGTCTTCCACAGTTACTTAGCACTTTCTTTTCATTCAACTATTGGCAAGTTTTGGCCTCTTTGCTAACCCTTTTTTCTGTTACTTGTCTTCCACTACCGTTGCTCGGGCTTTGTTCTTGTTTAGACAGCGTAGATCTGTGTCTTTTCTGCAAACCAAATCTCTTGGCAACAGAGGTTTTTTACCCATTGCATGAATCTAGGCTGTTCTTTTGCCTTGTGTTTGTTGTGTTTTATGAAGAAACAGTTGTCTTCCACACTCCAGGCCTCAAGCATGGGTAGTACACCCCTCTCAGAATATGCTTAACATAAGCGTGTGAGAGAGAAAGAGGAAATTGAGTGACAGTGAGGACAATTTAAAAGCCAGCTCTGATGGTAAAATTTAGACCAAGTTATTGAAGACGTAAGTTGGGCCTGTTGTGTAGTTTTGCTGCCTGCCCTTACAGTTGTGTGCCTGGTTACAGATCTAAAGGCCATGCATAGAAATACTTCGAAGGATTATTGTCTAACATGCACAAGGAAGCTAGGAGCAGTGCCCTGTGCCTTCATGTGTTACACCCATCTTTAGTTTTCATTGTGCCTGAGAGGGGCTGGTCTCCTGCTTGTCTTAGAGCAAAAACCACAGCTCTGAATGACCCTACTCGTGGAGTTTCCCCATTCAGAGTGCAGGAGGCCTATTTTTAACACTGCCTGTGGCACGCAGCGCCTGTAGAGCAGTAATCCTGTTGGTCTGTGGAAACTTATACAGACTTTAAACATCTACAAATCATGTCCTGTCTGGAACAGCTAGAAGATGAGTAGCAAGCCACGAGCAGCTTTCCTACGATGCAGGCATGGGCTTGTAGTTTGTTGTTGTGCTATTTAACCTTATTTTTTCCTACTCCACTTCCCCATCCCAAGGGCTATGTGTTTCCAGTCTCTGCAGTAAGAGAGACAAGAATCCTGTAGCCAGGAGACTTCTGTAATCCACAACCAACAATAGCTCTCCTCTCTTCCATGGATTTCCATGCAAAAAGTGATTATGGAATTAAAGGTTAAGTGCTCATCTGGAATCCGACAGCATTTGAGCTAAGTAGTTAGCACTGGGCTTTGTCTTCTGGATAGGTCATGACATGCTTTGCCAATCCCTCTTATAATTCATTTCTCATTCCCTGTTACTTAAGGAATATCATGAGGAAGGAACCCTGAAGCCTGTTCCTGTATTAGTGGGGAAATCTGGCACAGCTGCAAGGTGGCACAGTCACACAAAAGGGATTTTAATTGTGCTGTCCAGCACTAGTTAACTGCTCAGGAAGGAGAAGCAGTCCTTTTTTGCCTTTTGGGTTTTAAGTTTGTACCAAATCAGTTTAGAAATGGAAGCCATGTTACAGTCTTGCTGCTCAAGTTGTCACCCATCCCCAGAAGTTCTCAAAATTCTTTGAGTACAGAACTTAAAAGCTCCTGATGGGAAGCAGCTGTTGGTACACACTTGATGAAAGTGCACAATGCTCTAAGGATGTTCTTTTTCTACTGGAAAGGGGTGGGGGGCGAAAGGAAAGATAATGTAATGAACATAGCCCTTTTGTTGTAGCAGCTTGCTTCCAAACCACTGCTGAGTTAAAGCCAGTGGGTTTGATTTAGGTTCAGTTTTTATCTAAATTACTTGCACATAATTCTCACTAGTGCTATTAACTCTTGCAGCTTTGGTACAAGGGGAATAGGAACTGAGAAAAGGTTTTGCAAACAGGGATGACGGGTAGGAGAACTCTCTAAATCCCAAACAGCACAGGGTCCTTCCTCCAGATGCTGAGGAGTGGGCTTGATGCTTTTCTGTTCCCGTTGGGTCGGTAGGGACTGGCAGGGTTCCACTCACCCGTCCTCCAGCTGAGAAAAGACCCCAACAAAAGATAACATACACTTCCTTGTGGAGATTGTAGGTCGAAAGTTAAAGTCTTTTGGTTCCTAGAGAGTAAGGAGTGGAAGCTTTAAAAATCTGAACCAGCTCTGAATTCCAAAAGCTCTGAACATCTCTCTGTTCCTTTTCTAATTCCATGCCATTGTCTCAGCAGTGACTTGTGTGTCATTCGCAGCCTGTGATTTATGTGGAACAGAGAAGGCAGGTGATGGGTTTTCCTTAGTTTGAGCTTTCATCAGAGTGAATATGACACCAGCTCAGCTTGGAGCTCCAGTAGGAAGCTCATGTAAAAACCTGAAATCCTGTTGTGGGTGCTCAGCCCTAATAGCCAAGTTCAGAGGCACAAGCCCCAAATATACAGAGGTTATACTGACACTGAGGAACCTGTCCTCTGTGGTCACACGAGGTTGTGATCTCATCACAGAAAGCCAAGGAAGAGCATCCCTAATGCTGAACAATACAAGGAGGTGTGGAGCTGCTGCCACTCAGAAAATGGAGACTTGAAAGGTTAAGGGTTACAGGTGTCCTGAACATCTAAATATGTATAGATTTAAATTTTTAAAAAATTATAACCCCCCCCAACCGTTCCTTTTATACACACATGCTCCCCTGTAGCTTATTCCTCTCTATTAGCAGACTACCCAGTTACTGCTCAGTAAACAATCTCATTTCTCTACCTAATTTCTTTCTTCTTTGCCTACATAAGGTTCTGATATTTTGGTTTGCCTGCATTGTAGTCATACTCTCTGGTATTTATCTGGCCCAAACAACTTTAAGGAAAACAACTTCTGCCATCCAAATGGCTATAGGGTTATTTTGAGGGAAAACAACTGCATCCTGCCACGGCTTAGTTAACATTGCACTTTCCCTTGAGGATTTCCTGTTGGCTGTGGCCCAATGTTAATTATGTTTTTATTTCTGTAAAACAAAGCTCTGCCAATGTGGCCAAGTTTATTACTCGCTGTGATCTTTTTGTTTCTTGCAATCCTCACAGTGCTTAAAAACCCAAGTATTAAAACCTTGCTTTCATGCCAGAGAGCCCTTCAACGGGGCTTATTCTGGTGCAGAGCAACATTCATCTGGATCTGGGTGTTACTTGAGGCATGGTGTCTTTTCCCCATAGCAAAGCCTATACACAGATCATTTTCATGAAGAAAACAGTAAGTTTTCAGCAGAAACTTTTGAAAATTTTGGACAGGTTCTAATTTTGAGACCACTGTGAAAGTGCTTTCTCTCCAAAGGAACTGTGAAGCAGGTTCTTGCTTTCATTCAACCCACTAAAGCCATTTGTGAGCTGCCTTTACTGGGAGCTGTATGGTAGTACTGGAAAGCACCGCCAGAGCAAGCTGGTGGGGACTACAAACTCTTTGAACTAATCTTCTACCTGGGTCTGTCTCAAACACAGAGCATACTGGGTTAGTGTATTGAGGAAAAGCCTTATTTAAAAAGTGAGTCCTTTGGAGAATACAAATCAGATTTCTCCTTTCACCTGTAGCATTTTGCATCAACTAATTAAAAAAAAAAAGTCACTGTTCAGCTTTTAAAGTTTCTAAGATAAGAATCATATGGAGTCATCAAAAGGTAGCACAGAGGTGATGATGTTAAGACAGCAGGTACATACCACCAAGGGGAGAACAGGCTCATAATTGAGAAACACTGTGGGATTTACACAGAGATTAATTCTTGTGCTGCACAAGTTAGGTCTCCATCAGCCTCCAGCTTGTATTTACCAATTTCTTGCCCTTGGTTTGGTCTGTTAAGGTAGTTTTCAAAACTTCCAGTCGATGTGTTTTGTTTGTGTTTATGTACTTGTGAGTATTATCTGTGAGCAGAGACCGGCTCCCTGGTTATTCCTAATCCCGTATTATTTACTGCTCAGCGCATTTAAAGCACTTAACTCAAAATAACTTGGACATCACACATCCATGGTCTTTAATCAATGTTGCTGATTTGATAGTAAAGAGCAACAGGACAGGTTCTTATGTACCTTTATGGTACAACCCAGCACACTTTGCCTGCTCACTGTGAGAATTGTTTTAAGGTTCATTTCATAAATTGAATTACTTCAAGAGTTTCCAGCTTGGGTTGTGTGAACCCAGGGAAATATTAGCATTCTGTGCTCTCTCCAGTTGTATCTGTATTCAGGTGGGTGCTTGAGAGATGCTTTGTTTTCTGTTTCATGTGCCTGCAGTTAATCTGTTTCAGATGCCGATGTGATTAGATACGTGCAGGTGTCTGACAAGGTTGCCTCCTGAGCAGTGAGGCAGAAATTCAAAGCAAGTGCTCCTTAAATAAAGTTGGCTTAAAGATACAAGTGGAAAGCTCGAGCCTGTATTTTAGGTGCAGCACGGAGGAAGTTGTTAAGTAGAGGTTTGTTTATGTACATACAGGGGTGTGTGTCCACCAGCTGGTCCTCTGCCCACACTTGAAATTACCAGGAATTAAAGATACATCGATAGAGCTTAGAACAAAGTTGGTTTGGTTCCCAGTGGAAAGGAGTGAAACAAAGCAGTGACATTTTGGGTTGTTTTGCTGTATGTCTTGCTGCTGGTGAAGGAGCTTTATTACACTGTGTGTCCCTCACCATGTCGGCTCCGTTTGAATCACAGAATCACCAGGTTGGAAAAGACCTTTAAAGATAATCAAGTCCAACCATTCCCATCCTAAGCTAAACCATATCCCTAAGTACCCTTTTTTTAAACACATCCACGGATGGTGACTCAGCCCCTCCCTGGGCAGCCTGTGCCAGGCCCTGACAACTCTTTCAGTATAAAATTTTTTTCTAATATCTGATCTGCCCCTGCTCTGACACAGCTTGAGCCCATTGCCCCTTGTTCCATCCCCTGTCCCCTGGCTGAAGAGACCCTCGCCCACCTCTCTGCCCCCTCCTGGCAGGGCAGGGGAGGTGGGGAGAAGGTCTCCCCTCAGCCTCCTCTTCTCCAGGCTCAACACCCCCAGCTCCCTCAGCTGCTCCTCAGAGGATTTGCCCTCCAGCCCCTTCCCCAGCCTGGTTGCCCTTCTCTGCACTCGCTCCAGGACCTCCATGTCCTTCTGATGCTGAGGAGCCCAGAAGAAACGTTTGGGTACATCTAATGTCATACATGTTCTTATCAGTATCCAAGAGACCTGCAGTTGCTGTGAGAAGCAGAGCCTGAGATAACTCAGTGACAGGGTAGCGCTGCAGCGGTGGGTGACACCAGCCTGTCTATCAGCAGGGGATTATTTTCACTGCTAGCCAGCACTTGAGGTACTGTTGGAGGTCTGTTGCCCACAGTTTCTAGTAATTGTTGATCAGAATGAAATATCCATACTGGATAATACCAACCTCCAGTGAAAAGAGGGCAAGTTCTGGAGTTAGCAGTCTTAAGTAATAGTGGAAGCTCTCAAGCATGCTGAATTCTGCAGTACTTTTTGAGATCTAGGTTGTCATGCAATGTGTTTTGTGATGTTTCCAGAGAACCAGGTTTATCTCAGGTCTATGGAAAAGCTGTTTTCTTGCCTGTTAACGTGTCTGCCTCTTTTATATGCTTTTAAACCTTGCACTCTGTCTACAATCCAAATGTGTGGCTTCAGAAAAACCCCTTGGATTAAGAGGTCATGGTCATTTAAAATTCAATTTATGCTTTTGTTGTGTTGGTCAGGGTTGTTCTTTAGGACAGAAGCGATATGGCTGTGCCTAACACATTTGACTTCAGTGCTAAAATCAGTATCCTATGGATTTAAGCTCATTATGTTCAAGACAAGCCAGACTAAGACAGTTTCTTTATAGTAGCTTATGTATTTCAGTGAGTTAAAGTAATAGTCTGTAGGAAAAGAGTGACTGGTACCTGCCGTGCCTCATGGTTTGACTAGATAGATTGCAATTGCAGTCCTGTCTAGTTCTCTTTAAAAATCATCTGTATTGTAAGTACTGTGAAGTAGAGACTGGGTGATGAAGGGCTACCTGGGGAACACAGCACAAGCTGTAAGAAAAGCTTGAAGGAATGTATACAGCATCTCTAATCTGTGTTGAAAGTGGTAACAAACGCCTGTTATCTTACTTGTAGGAAGATCAGAAAGATTTGTAACTTGTTAAAAAGGACCAAAGTAGCTTAAAACCTTTCAGTGAAGGAAAACCCAGCTCAAGGTTGGGTCCTGGTCTCCTGAATTCATGGAGGCCTTTTGCTCTGCTCAGAGAGGTCACCTCAGATGCAGCTGCTCCCATGGGATCGGGTCTGGTGCTCGCGTGGCAATGACTGCTCCTGGCCTTGTGAAAAGTGCTCTTTCTTTCTGGACAGCATCAGTATCCCATTAAGAGAGTTTTGAGACCAAATCACAGGGATCTGGGGTGTTTTTTTTAATTTAAGATATACACTTAATTAGAATCACAGTGCCTCCTTACTGGTTCATGCTCTTTCCAGACAATCACTTCACTAAATGTCCATCTTAAAATCACCGCGAAAAGAAACGTTTCCTCTCATCACTGTTCTTCTCTCCTTGCCCTTGCTTCAGCAGGCTGGGGAGAAATGCCTACTGTCCACACAAAGACTGAAGCTTCCTGGGGAGAGCCGTCATCCCCTTCTGCTGCAGTTGATAATGGCACTTCAGCGTGGGGGAAACCCCCCAGCAGTGGTACAGGGTGGGGAGATAATCCTGCTGAGTCGGCAGGGACATACGGAAGAACAAACGCTCCAGCTGCTGCCCCAGCACTGTGCAAACCAGGTACGTGGGTGTCACTGTCCTGAGAGGTGGGGGGAAAAAGGGCAAAGCTTGTTTGCTTCTGCCAGGATTGGTAAATGGCACTGCTGGCTTTCTGTGTGTAAGGTCTCAGTCATTTCATCCTTAAAACTCCCAGAGCTGCCTCAAAACTTTGATATTAAAGATACCAAACTCATATAAAAATAGAAATACAGTCCATTGCTCCAGGAAATCTGAAGGTGTTCCTTAGGGTGTTTCTGTGTGCTTTGAAAGCAGTGCAGTAGAAATTGTAGAGATGCAGGAGGTGGCAGAAGAACGTGACCAGTACTTACCCCTCGCTGGCTAAAAGAAACCTGTGCTAGGATGAGGAGCAGCTGAGCTCAGTCACGATAGGATTGATTCTGGTAGGAGTAGCAACACTTGAGAACCACGAGTTGTAACTTCACTATTCAGCTGAGGAGAGTGGGTATCTTCTTCAGCTATTAAACCTGCTCACAGGTGCAGGAACATCCTGAACTACTTAATGCTGCATGGTTCCTACCCAATGTTATTTGATTAAAATCCTGCAAAGCTTAAGACATCTGTTTTGGCTGTGGTGGTCTTTAAGCTTCACTTCCACAAAATACAGCACTGAGAGATGGATAGAAGGCCCAGAAAGCCTAAGAGGAGTGGGAGATTTTAGGATAAGTAATCTCAGCTTGAAACAGAGTAAATGGAATAAAACAGAACAAGGTGACACAACCTTGTCACTTCATGGAAAGTGTTCCTTGCAGCCCACACACTCCTCTCAGTTCCCATTCTTCTGAGGTTGGAGTGAGTTTCTGACAGGTAGCGACCCCAAAATTTAGTTTTATTCATCGAAAGAATGTGGCAGCTGCAATAGTGAGGTTCATTGAAAGCAAAATTGCTCTTAACAAGTATGTGGTCATACTCCTGGTTCCTTGTTCCTAGGAGACTGGAGTGACCATGACCACAGATCTTACTTGTCCAGGAAAAAGCAAGAGTTGCCACTGCTAGCCTACTATATAGTAGAGAACTTTTCTTTTTTTGCTAGCTTCAAAGAGGGGGAGTCCTTATCATTTAATGCCAGTTAAGCTACTGATGGTCCTCTCCATCTCTGGAAAATACCTGAATGTTGGTGTACTGGGTATGGCATCAAAAGATACTGCTGTAAAACGTGCAGGAAAGTGAATCTGAGTGTTCTTCTCCCTCTTTCCTCCCAGCTTCAAAATCTATGCAAGAAGGCTGGGGCAGTGGTGGGGATGAAGTGAATCTCAGTACTAGTCAGTGGGAAGATGAGGAAGGAGATATGTGGAATAATACTGCTTCACAAGAGAGCAGCTCCTCCTGTAATTCCTGGGGGAATGCCCCGAAGAAAGGACTTCAAAAGGTAAGACACAAAGAAAGGTAGTCTGTAGAAGTGAGTGAAATTAGTATGCTGTTTCTAGAACCAGTTGTCATAAAATGTCTGTTGTGATACACCTGAACTCACAAACACTTGCCACTACAGTGGTTCAAGTACAGCCAGCTGCCTGCGGGGGAGAATGGGGGACCTTTGACGTGCAGCATCAGGCGCTTCGGGAGGTTTTGGTATCACTGCTTTTGTTTTCTCTGAGTTTTATACCCTTTATATATCCTAAAGAGATTATAATGTATTAACAGAAACAGAGAAACTGTTAAGGGGGCTCTCAGACTCTTGCCATGGTGGTAAAAGGCAAACTGTAGTTTGGATGAAGTGGTTCAACAGAAAGAAATAGAATCTATTTGGGATGAAGTGGTTCAACAGAAAGAAATAGAATCTATTTCCTACTTGTGAGGAACAAATAGATAATTTGAGGTGTGTACTGCTATGAGAACAAAGCAAACTTGTATTAATGCTGCGTTCAACTGAGAATGCAAATGATTGTTAGGAAGTTTTCCACTGTACAGTCTTTATTTCAGGAGAAGGCCAGGCTGTAACTTAAAGGAATTGGGAATGCATTTAGCCAGTTTGTTTGTTATTCCATTAGTCACCAGTTAGGCCAGTGATTTGATCAAGTATGGTTGTTTCTTGTACTGTCCGCAGCCCAAAACAAATCCACGCTTGTCCCTTGGTACTTTCTGGAGAACTGAAAGGAAGAGACTTCTTAAGGATTTTGTGATAGAAAAGCTGCACAGAGATCTTTTAAAGGTGTTTATCTAGACGCTCTTGTTTGTTTTTAAGAAAATACACCCGAGTAACGTTCTGAACTTCAAGGTTGGAAAGTCGGTTTTGGGAATGTTTTCAGGAAGTGGTGTACTATTTCAGCAAATTGGATTTCCTTATGTTTTTCTGCCAAGGATTAAATGAAATATGTAAATTCAAAGGTGGCTTTAATTCAGTGGTCTGCAAATCAAATACTAAATTGTACACTGAACATCTATTCAACTGAGATAAAATTTGTACACTTTGTGGGGGAAGAGAATCGTAGTTACATTGCTCGGAGGGTTCTTCAATACTTTCTAAATTAATGTACTAATACATCTTTCAGTAGCATGTATTATTAATAAGAAAAACTTAACATCTATATTATGTACGTCTGGCTGGTATGAACACGGGAACCAGACCGTTAATGGAATCTCCCATTCGTTTACTAAGGGCATGAAGACATCCAGCAAGCAAGATGAGGCCTGGATCATGAACCGTCTGATCAAACAGCTCACAGACATGGGCTTCCCTGTGAGTAACGTTCCCAGCTGGCACTCCCATGGCTTGGCTTTTACAGCTTGGAGTTGGACTTAATGGTGTTTCAGACTGTTGCTAAAAAACAATCTGTGGTCTCTTCTTTGGGTGGGGAAGTACTTCTGTTACCTGCACTTAGACATTTCCTGGGATTTCAGGCATCTGCCCAAAGCAGAGTGCTTTCTGAGGTGACTTGATGACCTATTTTGTGTGATGACATTTATAGACCATTTGAAGTTCAGAGTTGTAGAACAACAGGCATTGCTTTGAACTTCAGTCATAATTCCACTCTGATCTCCTTTTCTTACCAAACAGGTGGAATCAGAGCGTTGCTGGTTTAGGTTTTTTTAAGAGAAAGGCATATCATAGTGATACTTAAGCTGTCCATAGAAAACAGGAAGGAATTTCAAGAAACCAGTAGGATTTGACATTGTAGAACTGGGACTTGACAAACTGAAGCTAACAGAATTGTTGTGGGAATTGGTCAAAGTGGAAAAAAGGCAAGCAGACATCATTTGTGCTGCTGAGTAAATATTAAACGCAGCATTTGAAAAGTACCTGTTTTCTCAGTTTGCTTTGAAATCACATAAGCACAATTACTTTTGCTCTGACCATAATCTGTGTGTTTGACAGAGAGAGCCAGCGGAAGAGGCCTTGAAGAGCAACAATATGAATCTCGATCAGGCCATGAGTAAGTATCAGTAGAACTCACTTTTTTTCTTCTTTAAAGCAACACAGGAGCCATTAATGATTCTGAGAGATTGACCATACCAGGATATGTTCAATATTTATTCTACTGCTTTCATAAGCACAGCCTAGACCTCTGAACTACTCTTGGCAGACTTGCTGTTGTTGCATGCCCTTTTTTCAATCCCTTTCCCCTTTCTGTGAAGGTGCTCTACTGGAAAAGAAGGTGGAAATGGACAAGCGTGGAATGGGAGTGACCGACTACAATGGAATGGTCACCAAACCCCTTGGCTGCCGCCCACCACCAATCTCCAAAGAGTCTTCCATGGACCGCCCCACCTTCCTTGACAAGGTAAGTTCAGCAAGGGGAATGTTAAAACTGCCCACAGTACAGAAACATTGATGGTTTCCTCTCTTTGGAAATGTGGTAGATCATTATGTGGAAGCCTATGAAGGAATCTGTAACTCAATGGAACTAGAAATGGGAAAAACAAAGACATGGAGCACAGAAAGCCTTTCACTCTGTAAGGATCCAGAGAGTCAGGGACCCAACCAAGGCCAAAATCTTCAAGAATTGGGTTCCTAATTCCTGTTCTAGTTTTGAGCTCCTTATAGATTTCAATGAAAGTTCAGTACTTAAATAGGAATGAGGAGCTAGGTATTTTTAAGTCAGAGCCAGACACACAGTCATAAATAGCTTATCCAATGAGTTTCTTTTCCTGTGGTGATGTATGACAAATTTTCCAGCACTGTTTAGTGACTGAGGAGAAGGCTCTGACACTTCAGTGTCCAAGATGCAAAGTGCCTAAAGAAAAGGATGTAGGGAAAGTGCAGCCAGACCTTCAGTAGGAAATAAGATTGTAAGACTTGGTGTCAAGTTGTAAGAAGAGACCCACCAAATCACCTCAGAACCACCCTGAAAATTATTAACAAGGAAAGAACAGCTTCTGGTGCCGTTCTTTATTTCACAGGTTCTTTATTTCACAGGTTATTTGAAATGCTTGTAAGGATGGTGGGGGTCGTTTCTGAACCCAGAAACCCCCAGTTTTCACACAGTGTGCTGAAACCAATTCATTTTACACAAGCTGTTTCCAGGCTGTGAGACAGTAATGCCCATCTACCCTTGTTAACACAGACTGTATGAAAAACTTGACCGACCTTGAAGAACAATTCTCTTTCCAGTCCTTCCCCCGGTGTTTTCTTACAGACTTGACTATAGTGTTATCCCAAAAGTCATGGTTTGTGTTGTGACAGGTTCCTGGGTGTTGTGCTAAGGTGTTGTGCTCTTCTCTGTGCTTATCTGTCTGATAAGTCCTGACCTTTCAGTGACAACTGTCCCTGTCTCTGCTGCCAGCACAGTCTGAGCCGTTTGCTGAGTTTTAGTGCAAACTGTAAACAAGTTAATTCAGTTAAACACAAATGCATCTTACATAACTGTGGGTTATTTGTACTAGTAAGGAAATAATTAGCATCTATATAAAACTTGCTTTGAGAAGTCCTTACATACTGGAAGCTTTTGTGATTAGTTGAGATGCTGCCACAGTGCTGTGCGATCTGGGCTCGTGGTGGTTTTCTCCACAGATTTTATATTAGAAAACTGCCTCTTTCTGGGGGAAAATAAGGACATTTGTTCTGTCTGGGCTCCCTACTCTCACTGAATTATGTGGCATCCCTAAAGCAGACTGAACTGACGGCGTGTTTCTTACAATGTAACGCTCAGCTTGGCTCTTCTTCCTTTTCTTTCCTCTTCCTGCCATGTAAAGTTCTTTCTTAACTATGGCAAATCTCTTTGGTTATGGCAAGCTGTAATGATTGTGTTAATGGAGAGATGTCTTTTCTGGGGAAGGTCAAAACCTCACACATGCCATTTAACCTTTTCTAGGGTAACAATACCTTGAGCAGTAAAACTCTTGCCAGAGAGAGGTGCATTATGTGCAGCATGATGCCTGATTATGGAAACATATTAAATGCAGCTACTGAGATGGGAGCACTGACATCATTAGTGTTCATACAGCAAGTAACATCTGCAGTCTAGGCATGATCTGTCACAGTGACTTTCCTATAACAAAGGAAATAACCCCAAACAATGTGTGTTTTGCAACTTGCACAGTGAATTAAACAAATACAGTTTCTTCTCTAAGAATAGATATTTTTTCCAAAGTAGCTCTTTCCAGATTTACAGCTCATGCTAGCAGAGCAACTCCTCTTCCCCAAAACCTTTTTGCCCTGTGAGGTACTATTTCAGAGTGTGAGCCTGGAGCTGCCTCGCTTCCTGCTCGGGTCAGGCTTGGTCAGCAAACAGCTGCACAAAGCGCTTCAGCCAGCAGACTTGACTTTACCTACTGTCTTACTGGGTTAGTATCCTTTTGCTTTGCTGAGTCTTCAGTAAGTTTTGTGAGGTCCCTCTTCATGAAGCTGTATGTTGGGTTAGTGTGCTCATTGCTGTGACTCTTTCTCAGCTGACGCTCTCAGCTCACCCAATCTGAGTTTCTGTGATTTTTCTCCTGCATATTTTCTCTGATAGGTAAAGCCAGTGCTTTTCTTTTAACCCTGGGCATTTGAGGAGAGAGCATTTCCAGCCCTGACATTAGCTTCTGGACCCATTGAACTCCCTGTTTTCTCTGGACTAGTAATGGTGTGTGCAACTAAACATCACCTTTGAATGTTTCTTTTCACTTGTTCCTCAACACTTGCTGCAGACACTTTATTCTGTGTCACACTGAGTCAATCTTTGGCACTCAGTGCTTGGTTAATTGTATTATTTTTCAGGATGTTATCTTGCCCTTGTAGCACCATAAAAGGAAAGGGGAGAAAAATCCAATGGCTTTGAGGAAACAAAGATCCAGCCTAGCAGCACCCTGATATGTGATCTCAACCACGTTATCTTATACTTGGTGGGAAGCGTGCTGTACTTAGGTGTCAGGTTTGCTTGAAGATGTTATCTGATGTCTTCTGGAGCCATCAAATCTGTGAGAAAAACATGTAAGATTTTCCTGGAAGCATCCTGCAAAATACCAGAAATAAGCCCAGAGTGCTTCAAGGGATCTTCTCTTAGCAGGGTGGGGGTTTGGCTTGGTACTACCCCTGAGTCCTGGGGTTCAAGTCTGATGTGTGTTCCCACTGCACCTAGCAATATTCTGAGCTCAGAAGGACAAAGTGGTGGTTTGCTGATTGGTGCTTGACACCCCATAATAGAAAATCTTGACCCATACAGAGACAGCACGTCACATTTTAGCACAAGCTGCTTGCAGGTGATGAACTCTGGACCATGGCATTGGATGTGTGTGAGCAAAAGTCAGGTCAGCTCTGAGACATGAGCTCAGCCTGCACTGACACTACTTGCTACACTTGCCTCTGCAACACGTGGCAGACTTGTTTTCCCTCCTGCTCTCCCCATCTTTGTTCTCTCATGCTTCCCCTCTACTGCCAGCAGAACCTCCTGGCTTCCTTTGTCCAAATGCTGCTTCCAAACTTGTCCCTGAATTCTTGAGCATATAGGAGACCATGAAATCATCACCCTGCAAATGAAGTCCCCATTTCATGGCTCCCTCACCCATCAATCAGCTCCTCTTCTCAACTGTAGAAAATCCAGGTCGACAGGTCTTGATGCCTGTGGCTGCAACCACGTTCTTCCAAAAAACATTCTGAGTGACTTTGTCCCTGTTTCTAACTCAAACACAGTGTTTATGGGGGTTTTTCAACCTCACCCTTCACATTCTGATCCCACGTGTCTCTGGTGAGTGTGATTGCTTTTGTCTTTGATATTATGAATGAAATATTTTATCATTATGCAGAAACACTTTGTAGGCCTTGCAATTAGGTGATGATCACTACAACTCTAAGGTTGACTTCTAAATGTTCTTTACTCTATCTCTGCTTCTCATGATCCAGTGATTTTCTTTTCCAAACTTCTGATCTTTGAAACCTCTTTCACATTCCCATGGTTTCAAAATTCAAAATATCAGTGATGGGTACTCCTTGGAGAGCTGCATTTCCTGCAGTTTTCTATTGCCTGTACCTACCTCCTGTCAGATTTGAAAAGAACTTATTTTGAGGTGATGTTTCATTACTTAACTTCCTTTTTTGGAAAAAGATGGGGTGTTTTTTCTGTCTTAAGAAGCTATTAATGTGTATTTCCTACTAAGTACATCTCTGACTCTGTGTAAAGACCTTTGGCAAGTTCATCAGTCTCCCATCTGTCTGTTGGGACATTTTGATGCTTGAAGTAGTAGTTATTGGCAGGTGACTGCCAAAGTGTCCAGGAATCCCCTGCTAAACTGTCATACCTCACAGGGCTAAAAAAACCTTTGAGGAATGCTGCTTGTATTTGGTATTAAGCCTATTGTGAGAGACTTACCAAATCCCTAAAAGTAGCATTGTGTGAAGCACCAGGGTGGTGCTTTGTGTTGGGAGGAAATACTGCTACTTGCAGGAATTTACACTCCCTTCAGAAAAGTCCAACACTGTGCTGGGATTGAGGGTGGTTTTTAACAATTAGGGTGTAAGGGATTTGTTTAATTGATAAGCCTGAGGGAGAAATGTAGCAGAAATGTGTAAGAAAATCACTGAGGTGGAAAGGTTAGGTAGAAAATTTTATTCTTAAGCAGGTAAATATTACATAAAGGAGCCTGAATAACAATGGGTCACAAACCATTGTCAGCAGTAAAGGTATCACCTTGTCTCAGTACTTTATGTTGACCGACTGAAATACTCCATATGAAATGAATTGCTTTCAGCTCACAGAGCACAGATTTGTGCAGCACAGAGTGGAACTTAGGACAAGTTCAAGTTAAAAAACCCCAAAGTGAATGTGAATGATGTGTTATCAACTTGCTAGATAGAAAGGCCTTTGCTGCAGGTCAGTCAAGGAACACACTTGTGAAGGTGGCCTGGCAGCCAGAGTCCGTCTGCTCTGGAAATTAGATGCCTGAGTCTCTGTGGCTTGTCCTCCACTGGCCCTGGCACTGCCTCTTCCCAAAATGGAAAACAAAAATTAATAAAATAATATCAGTGAGACAAGACTTGAATAAATTTTGGGTGCAGGGAGGGGATCACATTGGTCTTTCATGGTCAATAGGTGTGTTGAGATAGGAAACAATGGCATCTGAAGGAGAGAGCAGGCACGAAGCTTGAAATGATTTTCACTTCAAAGGGGGAAGGGTAGAATTGTAAACATATGTCTGTGATCTGAGGAGAAATCCTTGAACCTGTTACTGTCATGCAAGCAGCAGTTGTTTGTGGAGTGTGACTGATGTCCAGTAGAATGTAAAATATCCTGAGCTGAAAGGCCTTGGGGATATCATTAGAAAATGTCAGTGTCCCCCTCAGGATAGTCAGATAGCGTGTCAAGTGTCACTTTGCCTGATAGTAAAGAAACTTCTTCTTTGCATCAAAGGAGAACTGTTGAAAATGCATTTTTCAGGATTAACTTAGAACATAAAATTTACTGAGCGTGCTCCCTACATTAGGGTGTTTGTTTGGGGATCTGGTTAGCAGCCTGGGTGGCTTTTTTTTTTTTTAACAAAGGAGGTTTTTTCAGTATCTCTGAATCTTCTGAGGCATTGAAAGCGTTGGTTGAAATAACCTAGCTCCTCATCTATTTAAAAACCTTTCTTTCCTATGAATATATTGCCTGGAAAACACCAGTCCAACACACTGCAAATTAAAGATTTTTTCACTCTGCCCATCTTTGGAGCTCTACTTTGTACACAGTGTTATTTGATCATGCTTGCCGCAGGCTTCCCAGACATCAAAGCACAGTTTGAGATGGAACTCGGTACCCCACTGTAATACTAGCTAGATATCTACCTGTTTGATTGGGGATTATATGATTTATTTTATGTTCTGACTTACTGTTTGCCCCCCGTGGGGGCTGCCTTCTGTGGGCATCGGATCCATGTTCAGCCCTGGTTCCTTACAGCCCAGTTATCAGAGGGTGGCTCCTTATGTCTTGCTAAAATCTGCCTCTTCCTGGGGGATGTTGAGGCAGCATCTTAATCACCTTCCTAGGCAGGCTGCACAGGCAACATTATGGTTACTGGCTTTAAGTATTCTTGTGTTCATTGGGTATGTTGGAGTGTAATGTTTCGTAGTGGATAATAATAACTCGGTGCTGTGTGAATATTGAAAGAGGCTCGAGTGTCTCCGTTAGGAAAGGGGATTAATGCAAAAAGGCTTTTTTAAGAGCAGAGCTATGATGTGGAACCAAATCCAGCCTGGTGTCAGATCTGGCCTTTCTCAGGTTCTGGGTTAGTGAAAGCGGTGTGTCATATGTCCGTGTTCCATTGCCCAGAGTTTACCAAAGGAGTGGAAGACTTCCCTGAATTGGGCTGGGTCTCCTCCCTTTCCACCTTCCAGTCTGGTGGAGAAAAGAGGAGAAAATCTAAGTGGGGAGGAGGCGATGGCCACATGATAGCTCTGCAGTGGGTTGCTAGAACCTCTCCTTCCAGAGGGATGGGTGAGGTGATTGTGCAATTGTGGATTAAGTGCAACAGAGTAAAGAAAAGCAGTTCCTTAATCCTATTTTTCTCTCTCTTCTCCCCTCACTCCATCCTTTTCATTCCTTGTTATTCATACTTTTTGTTTTTCTTTTTATTATTCTTTTTTTTTGATCTCTTTTTATTCATCCATGCCCTTTTATATTTCCATGGGACACTGTTCTGTGTGCTGTCTGCTCCTGGGCACCGCACACAGCTCACCCTTTCTTTCTCCAATCAGGATGGCGGCCTAGTGGAAGAGCCCACTACTTCACCATTTTTGCCTTCACCAAGCCTGAAGCTCCCCCTTTCAAACAGTGCACTCCCTAATCAGACCCTGGGCGGGATTGCCTCAGGGCTGGGCATGCAAAACTTGAATTCTTCTAGACAGGTAAGGCTGTTGGGGAGATCCCAAGTTGAATTTCAGCTCTCTTGGAATCGCTGCTAGTGCCCATCACTTCCCCAGGGAAAACGTGCACACATTCAGTTTAAAGCACCAACCTTGTTCCTGTGAAATGTCAGTGAGAAACTGCCTGCTGTGTAAATGTTTCACCTTACAGGACATAAACCAACCGCTTAGTTGTAATTAGCCTGCTAGTTACACCCATCCATTGAGAAGAGCCTGTGGTATTACAGATTTATACCTCTGAACCCTGCTCTAGCTCTGCCTTGATTGATGTGAGGTTCCTCTTTTTTTTTTTGGAGGCGTTGCTAACTGTCACAGACTCTTAGGGCAGAGACATGTCTCTAACTCGTCTTTCCTGGCTGGCATAATTATTCAGCGATGAGATGGGTGAGAAGTGATGGGGGCTTTCTGATTCCTGCTCTAAGTGTCAAGACAGCTCGTAGCTTTGACAGGTGGTGAGAAGGAAACTCTGCTTCTAGCACCTCTGGTCAAATGCAGCATTGTGGCTAAAGGGGTATTTTGGCCCCCTGGGTAGGAGGAACATGCTGAAAGGGAAAGAAAAGGAATGGAGATGGGGGGGAAGATTTCATAAACACGATGAGACTGAGAGGTCATAAAGTACTGCTGATTATGTAAAGGTTATTTCTGCCATATAAATTGAAGCTCCAGCAAAGATAAGAAATAACAATGCAGAAAAACTCCTCTGTATTGTTCTGTGGTGGCTTTTATTACATGTATTCTTGTTAATTCTCTGAAGGCAATACCTGTCCAGCACCTGCAGCCTGAAGCATATCTTCCAGAAGTGGTGGCTGTACTAATAGTGTGTCCATTATCAGTAGCTTTGTAAAAGAGCTAATAAAACTGGGATTATTGGGATGCTGTGGGCTTAATGACCCCGTTCACCTGCCCCTTGGTGCACAAATACAAACATTTCTGGCAAGTCCTTTTCATTGTTCATCTTGTGACCCTCTGGGGTTCTGCATCCTTAGAAAAGGATCTTCAGCTTCAGCTGCCTTTTAGTCAGGCAGCTGTGTCATCTTTCAAGGGTTGGGATGTTGTTGGGTACCTGGCGATCTTTGCCACGCCTGATCCTAAACCCGATAGTCAGTACGGGCTCTCTGTACTGGGTTCTTCACCTGTCCCTGTCGTAATCACTGAGGAGAATGTCTGTGGATAAGTGACTGTCAGGTTACAGGTCGAGTGATGTCTTTAAATGCTGATGTCTTTCCTGTCCTGCTGTAGATACCGAGTGGCAATCTGGGTATGTTTGGCAATAGCGGAGCAGCACAAGCCAGGACCATGCAACAGCCGCAGCAACCGCCAGTGCAACCTCTTAATTCATCCCAGCCTAGTCTTCGTGCTCAAGTGCCTCAGTTTCTATCCCCTCAGGTTAGACAGTGCTTCCACTCTTGAGTTTTCCCTTTCCCTGGAACTTTTCCACATGCACTCTCCTTCCCATATGCATTCTGTGGTGCTCCTGAGGCTTTGCAGCTACTGTTGGCTGGCTCAGTGTGTTGATTTATTTACTAGCTAGCAAGCGTGTGCCACGGGTACGATGCCTTTGTGCATAGACTCTGTACATTAGTTATCTGATGGGCACGTTCTCTTGGTCCCTCTTGCAAAAAGTAATGTTTTTAGAGAGCTGAGGAGTTTGTGTTCAGCTGTTTTTCTATAAATGGATGTTTGAGTGTGGTTATAAAGATTTGTATTAGAGTCTCATTAAGAATTTTTTGATAGTTCATGATACTTCTTCTGGTAATAGTAATATTTTCCAGCTGATGTCTTGTGACTCTTATTAATGGCTTTACACAGTTGCCAGTGTTAAAAATAAATGTATAATATTTAATACACCCCTTTTTCTTAGGTTCAAGCACAGCTTTTGCAGTTTGCAGCAAAAAACATTGGTCTCAGCCCTGCACAGTTAACCTCGCCAATTAATAATCCTCAGCATATGACGATGTTGAACCAGCTCTATCAGCTGCAGCTGGTAAGTTAAAATATATGGCAAATAAGCTCTAAATGAGAATTGAAGGGCACAGAGATAGAATAAGTGAATGGCTAACTAAATTTTTAAATGGACGTGACAGATCTTAAAACAATCAGCTGCTGATTTCTTTGGTGGAGTTTCTTTTCAAAGAAACAAAATCATGGGGTTGGCCTCAGGCTTAGTAAATAATCATTTGTGCAATAATTCTCCTTTACAGCTGATCAGTGGGACTAAAACTCAGTTGTCTTTGTATTGGTACTGAGTAACAGAGTATATATCTGCATGGTACATGCCAACCTGCACAACTGACTGACCAACTGCAAAATTTCTATCACAACAGAGGAATTTCCTGTAATTAATGGAATGTATATGAAGCACATTGTGTCCTAAGAATTGCTTGTTCCCTAAAAGTTGTGTAATTGTGATGTATTTGAAAATTTGACATAGGTATGTGTGGATATGAGAATATTTAATTGGATTTTACAAATATTTTAGAAGTAGATACTGCTAACATCTAAAGTTAAACATAAAATTGGGGATGACAGACTTGCTCAGTTGCTGATCTTGGAAGTGCTAGTAGGAGTGTGTGATGCTACTATTGATTTCTGGTGGTCTTTCCTAGTTTTGAGGAGCACAGCATATTGATCTCATGCCATGGTGATAATCGAACAGAGTACCCAGCTACTTGAAAAAATACTTGCACAGAACTTCTTTGGATTTTAAATTCACATGTTTCAGAGAAACACCTTGGGGGAAAAAAACCCCCTAAATTACCATTAACCACGATAAGATTGTGGAATTTTTTCAGGAATAAAGCAGCACAAAGTGGTGTCAGAACTCAAAATGGCCAAAAGTTATCTTTGGTATTTATCCTGTTTATGTGATATAATAAGCTCCTATTTTAATTTTTGCTCTGTCACATTTTTTCCAGAAAATACAAAAAAAAGGTTCCTGTCTTTAATGAACATTTATTGCTCACAATCTTGTTTAAAAAAAAAAAAAGGACTTAAGTTGAGAGAACATTCCTAACAAGATTGTTACTTTTGCTTCATTGACTGTTTTCAGAAAACTAATGTATCTGTCTGTTTTATAAAGTGCCAGAGCAGTTGCAGCAAGCTTGTTCATTCACCTTGCAGTACATGTGAGGACCTCTGACCTCTGGTTTCTGTCTTGCAGGCGTACCAACGTTTACAAATCCAGCAGCAGATGTTACAGGCTCAGCGTAATGTTTCCGGACCCATGAGACAGCAGGAGCAGCAAGTAAGTTTGGATCGTAGTTCCATCTCTCCATTAGAGTTCAGTTTCCTGGCTCCAAGAGATTGTACTGTGTTATACCACAGCAGCTGAAGCATCCCTAGAAACAAGAATGTGTTGCATGGCTTGAGCATTGAAAAGGAAAGATTCACAGAGTTGTAGGGGTTGGAAGGGACCTCCAGAGCCCATGGGGTCCAACCCCCTGCCAAAGCAGGGTCCCTAGGACAGGGCACACAGGTCAGCATCCAGACAGGTCTGGAATCTCTCCAGAGAAGGAGACTCCTCACCCCCTGGGCAGCCTGTCCCAGGGCTCCCTCACTGGGAAGAAGTTCTTCCCCAGATTGGTGTGGAACTCCCTGTGCTCCAACTTGAGGCCATCACCCCTTGTCCTGTCCCCACAGACACTGAGAAGAGCCTGGCCATGTTCCCCTGTGTCCCACCCTTCAGATGTTGATAGCCATCGATCAGATCCCCTCTCAGGCTTATTTTCTCCAGGCTTAACAGCCCCAAGCCACTCAGCCTTTCCTCATAGGGGAGATGCTCCAGGCCCTTCATCATCTTTGTGGCCCCTCTGCCAGACTCTCTCCAGGAGATCCCTGTCTTTTGTGTATGAAGGAGTGCTGGGGTAATACAGCTACTTCACAGCATTCAGTTAGCAGAGGAAAGCTCTTCAACCCTTACTTCAGTCAGGTTTTATTTGTAAAGACATCTATCATATCATTTCACTGTAGAGAAAGGCACAAGGAGTCTGGAGTCTTTTTGTTCAACTGAACATTTATTGATTCTTTCTCTTGCCAGGTTGCACGTACAATCAATAACATGCAGCAGCAGATCCAGCAGCACCAGCGCCAGCTGGCCCAGGCCCTGCTTATGAAGCAGCAGCCTCCCCCTCCACATCTATCTTTGCACCCCTCTGCAGGCAAATCAGCCATGGATAGCTTTTCACCCCATCCCCAGGCTCCCGGCCTACCTGACCTGCAGACCAAAGAGCAACAGTCTTCACCGAACACCTTTGCTCCTTACCCTCTTGGTGAGTGTCCCTCATTAGAAGCCTTCTGTAGGAACAGGGCAGAAAGAGTGTATTTCATTCATTCAGCAGCTAAATATTTTGCTCTGCAGCGTAACAAATAGGGAAATACAAGGGATACATTTATTAATGCCAAAACAAAACCATGGTGCTACGTGCCTGTGGGGTAGTTGTTCAGGTGGGCTGTGTTTGCTCACCTGTGTTCCACCAAGAAATGCCAGAACAGAAGATTTGTTTAATTAGCTATCTACATATGTTGCTATTTATCAACTAAATATAAATTAACAACGTCATGTCATGAAATACACAGATGTCACATTGATAAACAGGAGTGGACGTCAGGCAGAGTTTTATTTCCACTCTAACCAGCACTGGTAAGGCATCAAGTTTTGGCAGTGTGTTTCAAGAAAGGTATGGGTCAGTTTGAAGGAACACAGAGGAAGGTGTTGTGTGGATGATTAAGTGTTTTGAAAACATGACTGGTAAGGAAAAACGGGTTTTCAGCTCAGTTTAATCTTAAGGAGGAGACTTCAGAGACGTGCAGGAATCTTCAACACCCTAAAAGATAGCTTTGAAGAAGTTCTCCTGCATGTGGCTAGTGCAAGAGGTAATAAACTTTTTGTTGCATAAAAGGAGATCTAGTTGAACATGAAGGATCCTTTGCTTGCTTTAAGCAAAGAGGAGCAGTGGTATAAATTATCTGGGAAGACTTGTGAGATCTTCTTCATCAGTCATTCTGCGGTAGGTTAGGTGTAGATCTGTCAGGTGTGATTGATGTCACAATAATCGATTCGGCCTTGAGACAGGGTGAACAGAACAACCTTTCAGACCTGTTTTCTGTGATTGTTTGATGTATGCTACAGACTTCATTATGACATAAAGGAATTAATTTAATCTCTTTGTGACTCTCTTTATGCTGTGTACAATAGAATTGCCAAGCTTTATCTACCATGCAGGAGTTAAGAAGGTAATTTTGACTGCTGTGGTGAGCTGTTATAGTAGGGGAGCATCAGAAGGCAAAAGAATTTATGAATTAAAGGGCTAAGTCTAAGAGGTTCTTATCATATCTTGGCTTCCTGTGATCTGCTAACATTCAGGTTTATATATCAAAAAGGACCCAGATTTGTGTCACAGAAGCATATCAGAATTATTCCTTAAATACAGCCCGGGTGATTTCTGTTCTGTGTGTACAAATATATGGCCAAACAGCACAGTACCTGCTCTGATGGATAGCACCTGCTTCTATGACCTTTTCATTAGCTGCTTTGTTTGGGAGTTTTAAAATGTTGTTGCCACATCAAGTGGCAAGCATCATGGGGTGTGCTGCTCAGACATTAGGGGTATTTTGGCTTAGCAGCGGACTGCTCCCAATTGTTCTCTGGTTTAATCGTAGCTCCCTGGTGCATTCTTCCAGGATGCCTTTTCTGAGACAAGTGAAGAGCCTGCAGGTAGCAATGCCGACAGCTTTAATACCTTATCCCTGCATCTCTTCCCTTTTTGCCTTTTAGCAAGGTTTTAACCTTTTAAGGTTAAGCTGGTTAGAGTTAGACTGGTGTTCCCACAAAGGCAAAAGTTTCTGACAGCAGGTTGAAAATGTGGATAGTAAAATACTACATGTCCATACAGCTACCTGTAAATCAGTGCTCAGTAATTTCTTCAGCTGGATTTTTAAACACACTTCTCACTCCCCCAGTACATTACAGACACCTAATGACCTGTTTCCCCTCAGCTGGACTGAACCCGAACATGAATGTAAATAACATGGACATTACTGGTGGTTTGTCAGTGAAGGACACTTCTCAGTCCCAGTCTCGCCTTCCTCAGTGGACACACCCCAACTCAATGGATAATCTGTCTAGTGCTGCTTCTTCTCTTGACCAGAACTCCAGCAAGCACGGTATGTTGCATTGAACCTTGGTATCAGCCTGGCTTTGTGAGGCTTGAGTCATCCTGCAATTGTCATTTTTGTCTCCTGTTACTGGTTTTGGGAAGTGGTTGGTACAGAGTGAGCTCCCTTTGAGAGGGTGATATTTGGCACAAAGCTGTGCCAGGGCAGGTTTAGGATTAGACATTAGAAAAAAATCTTTTACTGAAAGAGTTGTCAGGGCCTGGAACAGGCTGCCCAGGGAGGGGCTGAGTCACCATCCCTGAACGTGTTCAAAAAAGGGTAGATGAGGCACTTAGGGATATGGTTTAGCTTAGGATGGGATTGGTTGGACTTGATGATCTTAAGGGTCTTTTCCAACCTTGTGATTCTGTGATTTTGAAGATGATTTCTGCAGTCACATTCAGCAAGGCATTGAAGTTCTTGCAGCTCTCACTGCCTACGTGCAGTGGAGGAATGTTTTTTTCATTTGCTGAATTTTTTCACTCAGAACATGGAGTTCAAGTTAAACAAGCCATGAGTGTTGGCAAAACAAGGCCCACAGGCTTCCCCTTAATCCAGGTCTGCGTACCTTCAATCCAAAGAAACTTCACATTGGCTTTCTCCAACAGTTTTTCCAATAGCATCAACCTTTCACAGCTGGTCCTGTGCAAAGGGCATGATGGATTACCTCAGTACCCACCCTGGGAGTTAGGAGCACAAACTTCATATTTTTCCAGAAGTGATGGCTGATCTGTTTGAACACCTTTATCCCAAACACCTCCAGTATATTGAGGCACTTCTTTGTTTCCTGTCCCAAGTTTATTCTCTTAGAACATGGTGCTCTCATAACTTTTTTGTATCCTGGATTTTATTATGAGCAGCATGGCTTCTCTTTTACAATAGTTTTGTGTTCTGCAAGGAGCTGTACTGCTTACAAACTGTTGGTGGGTAGTTTATGGTAGCATGAGAATGACCATTCAAGTCATCCAATGAATGCCACGCCTTGGAAGGGATGAGAAGGGGGCTTGCCTGTGGTGATATTCCTTAGCGTGCTGCCTGAGCAATTTCCTGAGTGTAATGATTTAAATTAGCCCATCTCTTTTTAGCAGTAATGTGAATTTGAGTGTTTCAATTGTACCAGCAGTGTCTCTCTCAGTTCTAACTCTGGCAAGGCTTCAGAGGCTGCTTAGCCTTGCTGACTGTGGTTAGATTGAATTTGCTTTTTCATCTTTTTAATCCAGAAAGAAAAACAAAGGGGAAAAAAAAAACCCCTAAAATACAAGGGTTAATGCAATTCCATACCCCAAATTAGTCCTGCTGCTAATCAAAGCCTTTCCATTTCATTCATGACAGGTGCTATACCTGGAGGTTTAAGTATTGGTCCTCCAGGAAAGTCCTCCATCGATGACTCCTACGGCCGCTATGATCTGATTCAGAACAGCGACTCGCCCGCCAGCCCGCCCGTAGCTGTTCCTCACAGCTGGTCACGTGCCAAAACTGATAGTGATAAAATTTCCAATGGCTCCAGCATAAACTGGCCACCAGGTAAGGAAATGCAAAGCCTCTGGGTTAAACTGATCTCTGTTTTAGTTACTGAATCGTCCTGCCTTGGGATGCACAGGAACTTGAGAGAATTCTGACTTGATATCCTCCTCTTGTTTGTTGTATTTGAAACAGAGTTTCATCCAGGAGTGCCATGGAAAGGACTGCAGAATATCGATCCTGAAAATGACCCTGATGTTACTCCTGGAAGTGTTCCAACTGGGCCTACCATAAACACCACGATACAAGATGTGAATCGCTATCTTCTCAAGAGTGGAGGTAAACACATGCTTCTTTCACACCTCTGTCTACTTTGTTTCTTGCAAAAAATTGACTTAAGGCAGCGTTAGTGATGTAGTGTGCATGTGATCCTAATGTCTCTGCTCTGAACTCTCACTGAAAATCCAGAAACACTTGATTCAAATAGGGAACTAGTATGTTTCTGGTTTACCATGGGAATGTCAATGTTTTTTAATACTGAAAAAGGCTGTTAGATTAGAAAGGCTGTTAGTGCTGGGCTCACTGGCGGTTTCTGTAACCTGTACCACTTGGTTGTGAACAAGTTTTCTCTCTCCAGACTGACCAACCTCTTTCATATGCTTTGTGAAATACCCAGAAGACAAAATACAATAGTTCCATGGTTGTTGCTGAGGCAGCATACTTCTGTCACACTAATTAATTGTAGCTTTGTTAGATCAGTCAGCAAAATAAATCAGAGCTGGTTTATCCCCAAAACCATCAAGGAAAAGAAAAAATAAGAAAATGATTAGTTAACTAGTACTTCCCAGTGCCATTTCCATTCCTTTTGTCTTGCTGGTGCTTAATCCAGAAATAAAAGGGTGTGTTCTCAAACAATAAACCATTGGGACCATGCTACTTGTTAACTAGATGTACTGAAATTGGATGGAGGGAAAGGTGGCTCATTTTAATTGTGACCAGCATGCTGAAATGGGTGAGTTACCTGCACACTGGTACACACAGGAGTAGCACAGTCAGGGGGTCAGGGAGGATTAAAACTGTGGGGGTTGTCCTAGTAGTTGCATCTGGGATTTCTGTGTAAAATGTAAATGGGAACTGTGCTGGGAACACATTTCCAGCTCTGGGCTTCTTAGCTCAGGTTGAGGGGGTGTGAAATGTGAGGGGAAGCAGGCAGAGTTTTCAGTCCTGGAATGATTTTGGGTTTTCTCTTACCAGAAAGTGATCTTTATTGAAGCTGAACCGTGTGTGTACATAAATAATGTTGAATCAACTTTTAAAGACCCCAGTGTATTTCACAGGGCAGGCAACCTGGATGGTTTGAAGTTGTTATAAGAAAATGAGAAAGGCATAATTCAGTCATAGGTCAGATGTGGTGCACCCAAAAAATACTCCCTTTAGGCTGAAAACCAAGCCTTACAGAGCCATACCTGTTAGTTAGGTGATAACCTGCTGTGGGTCTTAGAAGGATATATACATTTGCTCTCTTGGTGCATAATCTGTCTTTGGGAAGAAGTAATTATCCTACTTGGAGAACGGGCAGTATAAGATGATCTTTGCAGAAGTAAAAAGGCCCTCAAGAGCCAAAACCTTCTGAAAAGCAGTGACTGTTTGGGCCCATGTATGCTTCCTTTCCTCATTAGCTTTTTAGCTTAATAACATCCTTTTAATACAAAATGCAGTTGCCAGATCTCATATAACCTGGGTGTTTGCTCCTAGGTAAACTTCTCTGTGACTGTCAGTACCCCTTCATAGGAGAGGGAGGCTTTCATGACATGCTGCCAGGAAGAGCCTGTCTGAGTCCTGCAGCTTGAAGTGCCCGGATTGTCTTAACAGAGCTGATCTCCATTTAGAGGCCAGGCAGTGCTGCGTGCTGTCCTTGCACTGTACAAACCTAAGCTCGTGGGTGGATTTTTGTTTTACCATTGCTAATGAAGCTTTGCAGGGTCAGCTGCTGTGAGCTGAAAGCCTTAGCCACGTGGAATCAGGAACAGTTTCAGCTCTGTGGGCATACAAACCTTTGAATCTGATATAATTCCCTCACTCCTGCCTGGGGAAAAGATTATTTCCTGAGAATGCCTTGATGTGGGGTTACTTTGCTTGAGACTGATGGCTGCATTGGTGCCCTCTGCAGCGCAGGGAGTCTGGATAAGGTGAAGTTTGATTTGCTGCTGTTCTGGGTGAAAATATAGCCAGTGGGGGGTTTTTTTTTATTGAGCTGGGAGGGATGAGAGTGTCCTTTTACTTCCTCCCTTCTGCCTCAGTACAGTGCTCTTTTCCAAAGAACCTGCCTGTGTTCATTAGTCAGACAGAGATATTTCAGTATCACGGTCCATCTACATATGTCAGGAATGATCCGTTGCCTAGGATACACACACACAGAGATACTTCCAGTTCTTCTGGTCATTATGATGAAGATATTTTATTTTATGTTCAGTTTCTTCCACTTGCTGCCAGTAAGGAGATTGTATATATGCTTAGATAGCTCCTCAGATTGTAAATGATTTACCAAGATGGTTTCAGGCTATTTCATTTAATGTTGCCAGTTTGAGAAGAGATTGCTAAAATATATTCTGCCCTTACTGAAAGTCTGCAAAAATCTAAAGATGTTTGTGGGCATTAGATGTAGGAGAAGTGCTTACCTTGAGTAATTTAGGACAAATCACCCATGGTAAGAGGTTAGTTTGTCATAAACATCTATGCTCATCTACAGTTGCCATTGCTTAAGTCAGCCAGCAGAGCACCTTTAATAAATGAAGCTTGTTCCTTGAGACTAGACAGTTTAACACTGATTTTTTGAGAGCCACGCAACTTAAAGGGAAAGCAGAGTTTATCTTCTGTACAGGTGCTAGTACATTTACTACTGGGCCAATTTTCTTTTCTACTAAAGACTTCTGCCTCACTTTATCATGCTTTCTATAACATTTCATTCCTAGACTTCAGAGACCAGGCTGATTAAGGAAAAAAAACGCCTTGCATGGTTTGTATTTGCACACAATAGATTTGCTTATGTCACACCAAACATCATTATGCCCATCTTTCTTAGTTGCTTCTCTGCTGGTTCTGCAGGGTCATCCCCAACATCATCTCAGAATGCCACGCTGCCTTCATCGAGTGCCTGGCCGCTTAGTGCCTCCGGCTACAGTAGCTCTTTCAGCAGCATTGCATCAGCACCTAGCATTGCAGGTACGACAAACGGCCTTTCTACTTTCACATCCTTCTGCATTCTGAGGGAAAAGGCCTTAGAAAGTGCTTTCTCAGTTCTTACAGTAGCGCTGCTACAGACAGAAGCGTGTATTTTAGTCCTGAGTTAGGTAGTCAGCTCTCCTGGCAGCTCTGCAGGAGCGCTGCGTTGTATGCCTGGAATTGTGCTAAGGAGAAATGGATTTATTCCACCTGGTGCCACCTGCTGTCACACTCTGTTGGCATCGAGATCTCCTAAGGATTTATTACAATTGCAGCATTGAGGAGGAGTTTGCTACTGTCTGGGACCTCAGTGGAGCCCCTGCTAGACCCTTCCAGCAAGAGCTGATTGACATTTTCATTAAAATTCACTGTTAAAAGTGAACCATCTCCAGCTCAGGGCAGAGTTTTAGGAGTACCTCAAGGAGATGCTGTCATCACTGTGAAGGGGTTGAGTTTGGGGCTCCTAAATGTCCTTTAATAGTCAAATCCAAAGCCTGATGCTCCCCTGAATGGCTGAGCTTGTAGATGGTCTGAATAATCACTTAATGAGCTATACATTCTAGAGCATCTCTATGCAAATCACTGAAAAGTTCCTTGGGAACTGGCTAAATATCCAGTTTGTCCCCTTATAGAAATGTGTTGGGGCTGTTGTATGGTTTTACATTCACTTCCTCATATCCAATCAACACAAACACCCCACTTTGACTAAATGAAGCTGGAGCCTCCAGGTCATACTGCAGAATGCAAACCAAAACAGCTTGGTTTGAAACATTTCACTCCAATGAAAGGAAAAGAAAGGAGCTTTTCTTATATCTGCCATGCATTTCTGCTTTATTTGCTTTTGATTTTTTTTCTAGCCTCATCTAGTCTTTGTGTTTAACCCCATGAGAAGTAGTCACACAGCAACATCTGATCTGTGGTACTGTGCATGTGTCGTGTGTTGCCTCACAGGCTGAGCTGCTCTGAGTGCTAAAGCTCAGATCTTCTCCCCTCCCCCCCACCCCAGTTTTACCCTTCCTGATGTCTTCACCATCATTGTCAAATTATTTCTGTTGCTGCAGTTTGCAGGAAGATGGGAGAGCAGCTGCCTTTTGACTTGAACTGTTATGATGCAGTATAGAATCATGGGGTTTATACAGATAAACGGAGGTGATTTGGGGAATGTGTGTGTATAACAGAGGCTGGGATTTGGTGGCTGGTAAATTTGGCTTTAGGACTAATAAAAACACCCCTCAGTGACTGCCTGATGCAAAGCACTGATTCAGTCTAAGCTTAATCTGCCAGTTCAAACCTGGTTTGGGGTTTTTTTTTTCCTTAAATGACAAGATTTTTGCACGGTGGACTTTGTCAGATCAAACACTTTGCTGTTGGCAGCCAACATTAAAACACTGAAGCAAAGTGATCACAGTCCTGTTTGCTCTGGCAGAGGGTGCAGTGATGTGACCCAGTCCACTCCAGTCTAGTGCTGCTCACATTAGGGACTCTGCTGTGATGAGGAAATGGGACTCTTAATTTCACAGCATATGTTGGTGCAAGGAAGAAAAGCAGGGAGGTGTAAGCCTAAAGGTGAGCAAGGCTTTTGGTTTGCTCTCCATAATATGATCCAATTTTACCACTCAGCCCCCTAAACTGTATTTGTTATCCTCAGGTTTTATAGTATTTTATAAAACTCTGGTTTTGGAGGAACAGTAATAAGAGAGTTTAAACACTGATCAGGGAAATAACAAACTGAGCAGTAAAACTTACAAAGAGTGGCAGGTTGTGATACCATCTAATCTTCTGAAGGCTTCATTTTTCTCAAAGACACTTGGAAAAAAAAGAATATCTGTTACTTTGAATAGTCAGAAAGACAGGTTTTGTTGGTCTTTGATCTTTGGAATTTTAATAATATATCAGAAGAACATAGGGATATACTGGTTATTTTATATTGGATAAAATGAGTTGTGTAAGAAAGAGGGGTTATGTTCTATCAAACATTTGAGTGGGGCAATCTCAAATTGGTTCATTATAATTTTGAAGGAATTAATCTTTCAAATATTTAAGTCCATTTTCTGGTCTTTTTTCATGCATCATCTGACAAGAAACTGAAATAGTAGAAGATTTGAAAAGAGGGAGCTGTATGTGCAGCAGGTGGTGTTGGATTAAGTAAACACAGAACTCTTTGGAAATGTAAATACTAGTAGAAGGAGGTTCAAAGGATATGGGATTTCCATGGCTGGATGATACAGAATGCTGCTGTTCTCTCTCCTGAGAGGTTGGAAGAGCATAAACAATGCAGAAGCTTGGTGATTATCCACCCTCCTTGGTGTAACAGCTGTTGCTAACTAAAAATTACACACATCTTTTTTTTCTATTTCAGGTAAATTGTCAGACATCAAGTCTACGTGGTCCTCTGGCCCAATCTCTCACACACAAGCCTCTCTATCCCATGAACTATGGAAGGTACCCAGAAACACTACTGCTCCTACGAGACCACCTCCAGGCTTAACAAACACCAAGCCATCATCTACGTGGGGTGCCAGTCCCCTGGGTTGGACCAGCTCTTACTCCTCTGGTACTCCTGACTTCTGTGTCTTGTAACACCACAGTGCCCTCTGATTTTTGTTTCTCTCCTTTAGATTCTGTGTGTCAATAAAGAGGCACCCCATAGCATGCTGCTAGGCTCCAGAAACTTCAATGCAAATTTTAATACATGTAGAGTGTGTATGTTTGGGGGATGAAGCTGATGTCTGGTTCTTCTAGTTGTGATGAGCTGTAAAAATGAAGCTGTCATCTTCCAGGTGGCCACATTAGTCATTTTACATAGGAAATGCTAATTAATTTTACTCCAAATAGGATTTTTTTTTTCCATCCCCATTCCCTTAATTTCTAAAAATACATTTTAAACATGTTTCTCATTTTGTGGTCTGGTCTGTGAGTGCCTGTGAGGCTTCCAGATGAGCTAATCAGCCCACAGAATGTAATACAGAACATGTATTTGGAGCGTGGAAGTGAAGCATTTTAAGACCTGATGGCATTGCAGGGCCCTCAGGGAATGCCTTCATTTTTTCATGCAGGCTATTTTTAGATGTCATTGTTGTGCTTAAATACAAATACTAAAAAACCCCATGGATCAGGCTATATAAATGTATCATGTTTGTCAAGCATTGTCAGCTTGAAAAGTAAGTAATACATGTAATTTATAAAGCTGACTGTTAATCTGCTTCCACCACATCAGGAATTAAACATTCCTCCCTCTTTCCATATCTTTTGTGTGGATTTTCTTCACCAAACCCCACCTGGTGGGCAGCTACTGGTAGTGCCAGGGTTTCCTCTGGAGCCTGAGCGTGGGGATGCCTGTGGTGACCAAAACGCTGTGGTTTCTCAAATGCCACTCGTAAAGATCAGGGTTGTGATGGCTTCTCATTGTAAACCACCAGGCTGAAGTTGGAGAAGCAGGGTTTGTTGGTTATGTCCTCCTGCCTTTAATCAGAACGTTGTCAGTGCAGCAATACCTGTTCTGAATGAGTCCTGCACATGAATCTCTCACTGGCCACACAGCAGAACGTTGAAGTGCTATAAAACCCTGTGAACAGCGAGCAGCAATCTGAGCTTGGGCATCTGAACTGCTTTTAAAAGGGGATTCTGCATTCATCATTCTAATGAAACTGGAAGATGCAGCTTGTTGTGGGGTCATAACTGCACCCACTGGTTTTCTAACAGTTGTTCTGGGAATGTGAAAAATGCCACAGGTGGTCTGAGTGTACCAAAAGGGTTTAATCCAGCAGCCTTCCCTTCTGAAAGCAATCAATCTGGATGTGAGGAGCTGCTGGAGGTTTTGTTTTCAGTAGCAGAGATGTTTCCTAGTGTGTGGTGATCCCAGATAAGTTTTCATCCTGTAAAATACTCTCTGCATCAGGATAACGTGTTTTGTTGTGGATTTGTGTTGTAGGTTCTGCATGGAGTACTGACAGCTCAGGGAGAACAAGCAGCTGGCTGGTTCTTCGAAACCTCACGCCCCAGGTAAGTGGAGCTGTACATAACTGGTGATGGAGAGAGATGTGTCACGTGTCAGGAATGAGAAGAACATTTATCAGCCTTGGTCATTTGCTTCATTTGAAGGGAAAATAATTATTCTGCTTTTATTACAAGTGTCTGTCTTCTGCAGGGAATTTGTTAAGTTTTCAAAGTGCTGTCAAATCAAATGGGAACTTTTGAGGCTGTAATTAGTCACTGGGTGTGCACTGTGTGTGTATGTGTGACTTTGGAGAGGAAGGATTTTTTAAAGCAGATATAGACTGAGCTGCTTTTCCTGTGGTTTTTTTTTTGTTCTCCTGAATTTGTCAAATCCTCCAGTCTTCCATGTAGCGTCACTCACAAGGAAGGACATAAGCCACAAAGCCTTCAATGTAGGCATCCAAATTAATCATGGGGAAAAATTATGGAATCATAGATGATGTAAGGTTGGAAGGGACCTTCAGAGGCCATCTAGTCCCACCCCTGCAGTGAGCAGGGACATCTTCACTACAGCAGGTCCTCGAAGCCCCATCAAGCCTGACCTTTGAATGTCTCCAGGGATGGGGCTGCCACCACCTCTCTGGGCAACCTGTGCCAGTGACCCACCACCCTCAGAGGAAAGAACTTTTTCCTAATATCCAACCCAAATATCCCCTTTTCAAGTTTTAAATCGTCCTATCACTCCATGCCCTCAGGAACAGTTCTTCACCAGCTTTCTTATAGGCACCTTTCAGGGACTGGAAGGTCACTATAAGGTGCCCTCAGAGCCAGCTTGAACCAGGTCAACTCTCTCAGCCTGACTTCACAGGAGAGGTGCTCCAGCCCTCAGATCATTTTTGTGGCTTCCCCTGGACGTGCTCAATGTCCTTTTTGTCTTGAGGGCTCCAAAGCTATACTGTTTATTAAAGTTACACTCATGAACAATGTGGTTTTCTCTTGACTTATTTCTGGACTTCTGAGGTCTTCTAATGATAAATAAAATTTGTATCCCTGAAATTGGGGAATTTTGTGCACTGGACTGTAGGGAATGGCTCACTCAAGACAGTCCACAATTAAATTCTCCTTAGTGAATAAAACCTTTCCTTTCTCCTTTCTCCTTTCCCTTGCCCTTTTCCTTGTCCTTTTCCCTTTCCCTTTCCTTCCCCCTGCGCTTTAGCTTTTAAAGCTTCTTAGTTAACAAGCATTTAAAGTTAAAAAGGAAAAATAAATTCCTGGTAACCTTTCCCTGCTTCCCTCTTCCCAGATTGATGGCTCCACACTGCGGACACTGTGTTTGCAACATGGCCCTCTGATAACATTCCACTTGAACCTGACGCAAGGGAATGCTGTGGTCCGATACAGCTCCAAGGAAGAAGCAGCCAAGGCCCAAAAGTCTCTGCATATGTACGTTTCTGCTCTCTCTTTCCTCTCTTATTAAGCCACTTTTATCTCAGAAACGATTTCCTTAGGTGTTTATTTGCTAGGACTTGGTACTGATCACTGGTTAGTTCGCTCTGATTTAGGAAGTTACCTAGTGAGAGAGAGAAATAGATAACTGGGGGCTAGATACTCATGCACCTCTGACTAAGAGGTCGTTTCACAACTCGATCATAGCTGTTCACCATTCATAACAGGTTCAGGTGGTGATTTGTCATCTCTAAGATGGCAAAGAAGGGGTAAGAATTCCAGAGGAAGCTCGGAGAGAAGAGAGCGTGAGACAGGCTTAGCTTAGTAACAGAAAGGACAAAGTGATGATAAACAATGTGTTTGTGGTGGTCACCTGTTTGACAGGAGTTAGGAAAGAAATGGAAAGAGAGGTATGACAACAAAATGTGCTTTGTTAGGTGCATCTTACCTTTTTAGAAAAGCAAAGGGACGTAATTACTACTACAGGTCCCACAGCCCAGGGCTCAGAAGTAGTAACAGCTACAACATCTTAGCAGAAGTGGGGGAGGGAAGACAGCATTACCAGGTGCTTGGACACAGACTGAGAAGCAGCACTTGAGCCTTTGCTCTCTCCTTTGCCAACTAGAAGGTTTCCATGGAGCACGTTGACTGTAGCTGTAGTCATCCTGGTGCAAGGTGCCTGAGTTGTATTCTGCTCATGGATCTGGCAGGTTAAAAAGAACAACATTTTAAAAAGGAGGCTTCTTTTCCTGGTTAATTGATTTTAAGATACGTGGCAAATGATTGAATCTGTGTCAGGATTTAAATGCTAGAATATATTCTTTGAGGATACATTAATGTGAAGAGAATAGATTTTGAAATTGTATTATAGTAAGTGTGCCGCCATTGGCATAATTCGTTCCCATTACTGCTGGCATGCCTGTTTCTTGGTGCCTAAATAGAGTTCAGCCTCCCCTGGTAGTTAAACAAGGTGCTCACCACATGTGCTTTGTGGGTTTGCCTGGGCATGCAGGAAGGGAAATAGGGACTGAGAAGTCTTGGTTTAAAACCGAGACTGGGATTGCTGAGGGTGAGCAGATGTGGGTTGAGCTGGGGGGAAGGCGCGTTGACATCCATCTCAGACATTGCCAAGTTCCCTTTGCACCCCATGTTTCATGTGGCCCCACCTTTTGTTCTTTGCCCCCAGGTGTGTCCTGGGAAACACTACCATCCTGGCCGAGTTCGCTGGCGAAGAAGAAGTCAACCGTTTCTTAGCCCAAGGCCAGCCGCTGCCGCCCACCTCCAGCTGGCAGTCCAACACTGGAACCAACCAGACCCGCCTGGGCTCCTCGAGCAGCTCCCACGCCTTGGTGCGCAGCGACGCCGGGCACTGGAACGCTCCCTGCCTGGGGAGCAAGGGCAGCAGCGACCTGCTGTGGGGAGGGGTCCCTCAGTACTCCAGCAGCCTTTGGGGACCCCCGAGCACCGACGACGGCAGAGTTATCGGCAGCCCGACACCTTTGAATACTCTTCTTCCTGGTGACCTTCTCAGTGGGGAGTCCATCTAGGAAACAAGAGAAACAAAATGGAAATAACAATCATCAGCACTAAAGGAAAAACAAAAATTCTAACCCTTTCCAGGCCCGGGCTTGATGAAGAACCCAGCTTTAACAGATCAGACTGGCAGCCCTTTTTTTTTAAGTACCTCTGTCCGATATCGAATATGAAACTGCAGAAGCCCTTGTGAACTGTTTGGGAAACAGTATGGGCTCCTTTTGGTCAGTGTCACATGCTTAACCACAGGTTTTATTTTTTGGTTTTTTTTTTTTTCATGGCTTTTTGGTTTATGTTGTCCTTTTTTTTTTTTGTATGGTGATTTTAAAAAAACAAAGTATAAAAGCTGCTTAGAATAGGTCTATCATGAAGGGCACTTTTCAGAATTTGGGCTGGAAAGGGTTATTTTATCAACTTGGGGAGGGTTGGGGGGTGG
>VZTU01032784.1:0-21185 GCA_013400835.1 Zapornia atra | reverse complement strand
GGCTTGGTCTCAAATTCGGCCTTGACTGTACCAGTGTTTTTCAAAACATGGGGCTTGCAGAAAGCTGTAACTGCAGCCTACAAGAGCCACTGAAGCAGCAGTTACACTAAACTGCAACACCTGCCCACAATCTTCTGTTTTTTGATGAGGTCCTGCATAATTTTGATTTTCAATGGTATTGAAAAAAATCAGGAAATAACTTTTCAGACCTCAAACTGCAGTGCTGGCTAAAAGCTGCTTATTTTCATAGGTAAAAAATTTAGATTCTATGAAATCAGGGATTGTGACTTCCACACATGTAAATTCATCATCTTGCATCCTTAGTTACATATCCTTTTTTTTTTTTTTTTCTCAAAAGCTAGTTAACAAAAGCCCCAGTCATAATAGCCTTTGGTAATACATGCTGATGAAAGTGTAATCCTAAAACTTTGTGTTCATAAACAGCTCAAGAAAGCCCACAAGATGTGTTTCCTTCAAAGTCTCATCCTTCTCCATCTTTCCTTTTCATTCCTTCTTTTGCATCCCATCATGGTTCTGGTGCTAAGGCCAGAGTAAAAATAATTCAGAACGGGCACTAACTGGGACTTTCTCTGTTTCTGGATTTTTGATGGTGAGCCTGAACCACTTGGGCTTATTTATATTTAAGATCTGTTCATAGCACATACCACTTTTCCAGTCTATATTAATGAAAATTTTCCATGCAGGCTTTGCAAGCCACACATAAAATCTTAGACAATCTATTTGTTTTTTAATTGCTGGGGCCTTCTCCCACTCTAAATAATTCCCAGGCCTTCATGGCAGACTGCAGTCTGACAGTTTGGCAACAGGCAGACACAGCAGCAGTATTTACATTTTTGAAATTAATTGTACAACACCTGACAAAGCTCATGGAAATTTCTTGCCCCAAATAGCCTTAACAGCATAATAAAGTTCAACACTGAAAACTCTGTTGCTTGGCTAAAATATTCCCCAGACTTTCTTTAAGCTCAGCAAAGATGAAAGTGCATATATTAATATAAAGCTGATACTCAAACAATGAGGTGATATTCTGTGCTGACCACCCTAGTTTGTCACGCACTCTTCTCCACTGCATATTAGTTCTTCATCTGTCAGGTAACAGCACTAAAAGGTCTTCCAGCAAAACAAGAGTTTATTTGCCTTGATATTTAGATCAGTTAAATATCCCATTTCTAAAAATCCAGAGTAGGGAATGGATTTAGGGTTCCATGTATCCAACCTTGAACTGCTTTTACAGGAAGCCAGCTGGAAAGTTTGGCTTTCATGGGTTCAGCTAGGATAGAGTTGATTTTCTTTTTAGCAGCCTGTGGAACACTGTGTTTTGGAGTTAGAATGAGAACAGTGCTGCTAACCCACTGATGGTTTTAGTTGTTGCCAAGCAGTCAGGGACTTTTCAGCTTCTCATGCTGTCCTGCTAGTGAGAAGGCTGGGGCGGGGCGGGTGTGTGTGTGTGTGTGTGAACCCAGGAAGCTGGGAGGGTACACAGCTAGGAAAGGTGACACAAACTGGCCAAAGGAGGTATTCCATACCAATGATATCATGCTCAGCATATAAAGGGATTTGTCAGAGAGAGGCGATTCAGCACAGCTCTGGGAAAACAAGTCTTTTATTCTGTTCCCAAGTTGGACCTCAAACTCACAACCCTAGCATTAAACTCACAACCCTAGCATTACGAGTCTTATGCTCTACACTACCCCAGCCCTTCAAGCCCTCTGCAGATTCCATTCCTCACCTCTGCAAAAGAGTATATTTAAGAACTGACAGTAAAATCCCCATCCAAACAGAAATTCCCCACAATTATTACAAATCCCAGCTATGTAACGGTCTTGCCCGTTACCTCTTCCAGTTATTATCCTTATCTCAAATTCCTCAGGCCCCACGTTGGGCACCAAAAAGGACTGTGGTTGGTGGTTTGACCCTGGCTGGAGGCCAGAGGCCCACCAAAGCCACTCTATCGCTCCCCTTTTCAGCCTCTTATTAAGAGGCTTAGGAGTCAAGATAAGAACATTCAAAACAGACTCAGCACAGAATAAAGGAAAGAAAACTCTCTAAGTTATTACACTACACTACACNAGTTGTTCTCCTTCTTAGCTGGGGGGGGCATTCTGCACACTCTTCCTCTGCTCCAGTGTGGGGTCCCATCCACGGGAGACAGTCCTCCACGAACTTCTCCAACGTGAGTCCTTTCCCTTGGGGCTTCAGCTCTTCACCAGCTGCCCCAGCGTGGGTCACTTCTATGGAGTGCAGTGATAAATCACAGAATGTCTCTCAGTCTCTCAGGCCCAGACTGCTCCAGCCTGGTCCTCCACGGGGTCACAAGCCACGCCCCCAGCAAACCTGCTCCAGCGTGGGTATCTCTAATCTCTGTCTCTCTTCCTGGGCTGCAAGTGCTGGCAGAGGCTTGTTCCAACTTGGGTCATAGCATCTCCCGTATGTCTCCACCTTCTCCAGCATGGATCCTATCCATGGTCTGCAGGTGGGGTCTTGTCCTTTTCCATGGGCTGTGGGGTGACATGCTCTCCACCATGGGTTTCTCCACGGGCTGCAGGGGCATCTTTCTTTTCGCCTCTGGGATGCCTTCTCCCCACCCCTCTTCACTGACCTCGGTGTCTGCACACTTTCTTACATCTTCTCACTCCCTTCTCTGGTGGCAAAGAGCAGCTGCTTGTGGGTTTTTTTCTCCTGTATGTGATTCACAGAGGTGCTGTGACCATCAGCGATTGGCCCAGCTTTGGTCAACGACTCCATCCTTGAGCCAGCTGGTGTTTACTCTTTTGGGCCTGAGGAAAGCTTCTGGCTGCTTCTTGCAAAGGCCACCCTTACAGCTCCCCCCAGCTCCACCAGAACCTTGCCACACAAAACTACAACAGAAACAATTTTCCCTTTTACTCTATAGAAGATTACTGATCCTATCTAAAAGTTTCTTTGTATTCACACAGCTGAAATTCATGGAGATAACATAGACAGTCGTGCATACTGATAGCTTTAAGAGAGAGTTCAACATAATCTTGAGGTTCAAGATGATGATGTAAATCTTTAAAAAAATAATTGGCCTGGTCTATATACAAAAAAATCAGAAGCTTTTTATAGAAATACTCAGTCTAAATTAACAAAGCATTCTTCTGTATATTAACTTGCCTTGAACCCCCAGTTTGGCCAGTTCCACTGCTATTTATTTGCTAAGCCACATATTGGACTGTCTCTATCTCCACCTTCTCTGACGCATTTGATGGTAAGGATAAAACTAGGTACTGGGTATTTCCTGGGTACAGCAACAGTCTGCTGTAACACCAAGTAATGATATTACAAGCAGTAAATCACTCACAGCTGTGGTTAAGCGGTGTTCCTGCCACCACTCACCATCTCCATGTGGTACTTCTCGCAGTCTTCTCTTCCCAAATCCCTGTCCCTTCCATAATCTCTTCTGAAGAACACAGTTCTTTTCAGGATAGCCCTGGGGATTTTCCTGCACAAGCTCACATTTTATCTTTCTGTTCTGGTTTTCCATGATAGCAGACCATGATGTCTGTATCCTGTGGCACAGTAAAAAGCCCAGAGTTGCTCCCATAATGCTGTATGGTCATTCTAGAGGTTTGGGACTGCATGACAGAGGCCTCTCAACCAGACTTACAGGAGTGATCTCCTCTTTCCATAGCACAGGGTTTCATTGGTTATTTCTTGGTTGGCCTCACAGAAATGATCCCTTAAGCCACAGATAGATGCAGTTTTGCTTATGTCCCTCCACCTTCTTCAGGGCATGTTGCCTCTCTTAAAGCCTATATCCTTCCCACCACAATGTGTTAGGAGTTATTCAAGCCTTCTGAAGATTAAGCCAAACATGTCTTTTCATTTTACATTTTTTTCCATTCACACTTAATTTATTTAATTCTTTCAGATTATAGTTTATATCTAATATTTATAAATCAAACAAATATGTATATCAATGTATATTATTATTATTATTGTGTTACTATTTATAAAAACAGTAATGAAAAGTTTACATTTGTGCATGTATATATGTATTTATACACAGTGTACATCTTTCTTCTATGCACACATAGATATATGTATAGATTTATGTTTGCATATAACCAGTATAAATGATTTTATATAATTAAACAACTATATACTTTCCAGCTCTTTTTTTTACATGTGCTTATATTGATATATATGCTTTTATGGATATACAGACACATATATATTTATGAGGGCTTCCTGTGCTTTGTGAAACTGAGTTGACAACAGGGTGTTCTTAGATTATGCAGGGTGTGGATGTGACCAAAACAGCAGCACACCACTGGGCTGTGGGAGAAGCTGCCTTGATGTGCTTTTGTGGTAATCAAGAACATGTGGCTTCAGTTATCATCCTGTGCCAATCATTGGGCACATGTGATGAAGAGTGGTTGGCAATCCTGCCATGTGATTGCAAAGGGGAGTGACTTCCAGGCCCAGTGGGTCAAGTGGCTGGAAATGAGGAATGTGTTGTGTAGATCTTACTGTTTATCTTGCATGATAGCTGTTCTCCAGCAGAACCTTTTGGGTAAACAGATTTTAAAATGCATTATCTTTCTCATGCAACTGGTTTACAGCTATGTATGCCATCATTACACATTATGATTTCTTCCGGTATCAAGTTGTGTAATATTTTAGAGTAATATTTCAGATAACTAACAATGCATAGAAATGGACAGATTCAGAAGTTCTTTTTTAAATGAAAAGGACGGTTTCAAGAACTGTTTAATCACCATTTTCTGTATGAAACATTTCTGCTCGCTTCTCAAAATTCTCTTCCTATGCCCTAGTTAGGATTAATTTTCTAACCGTTAGTTTTTCCTGCTGTGCTTGAAATATAAATCTATATCCTATAAATCTTACAGTGCTAATTTCTAAAAGAAATTTTAATAAAAATATATAAAATAAGGGTGTTTATATCTTGAAATGTATTTTTAAGGCAATTAGTTATATATTATGAAATCACAAGCAAAATCTACCACATTTTTATAACTCCTATAGTAATTTTGGGCTGCAATGAGAGGTTTGCAAACAGTATGGAATTGAGCCAATGAACAAGCTTTCAATATTCTAAGCTGTATAGATAATGATAATATTTAGTCAATGGCTTATGTGTCTGAAAGCACTAACATTTTAATGCTTTTAAGTGTAACTAACTACCCTGCAGTGCAATGTGAAAGCTTGTGTGAGATGCGTAAACTCTTTACAATTCATGATCAGTTATATGCTTCTGAACTCGATCTCAAAAGACAGCTGAGTGAGGAACCACCTATAGTCAATAGGTGCTACACAGAGACACAGATTTACCTTCCTGTGCTTTAATCGAAGAATCAGAAAGGCGTTTTCAGGTTAGCATACAGCTATGTGACTGGTTCTTCTTATGAACTGAATTTAAAGATGTCTTTTGGTTCCCAAATAGCTCCAGTTCTGGCTGTGCTCTCACCTCCCTAAAGACATTATTCTCTGTTGTCCAGCTCAGCACAGATTTTGTCCGGTACTTTTTCCTTTACACCAAAAATAAAATATTTCTTGTTCTGTTCTTTGGAGACAGTCTGAGAATTTATCAAACTGAGGATTAAGCTTCACATGAATCTATAATGAAAGAATGAGACTGAAATGAGTATTTTCCCCAATATTTCCATGAGGTCTGGACACATGGTCAGACATGTCTTGTTACTTGGATTCTTTCTATTGACATTTTGTGCACCAGGATCAAAATTTTCAATTTTATATTTGAGTTCTGAGTTCTGACCTACTTGCTTCATATTAAATAGAGCAGAAGTAGCATTTAACACACAGTTCAGATAAGAACTAAATATTTAATTTTTCAGAAAACTGTAAGAAAATACAGGGTCCAGAGATTAGACTGAATACTATCTGGAATAGCTATTTATGTCGTGCAGACAGTGATCAATCCTGAAATAATAAGATAAAGGTTTTGGTTGTCTGAGAGACAATGAAATGATGCCAGATGAGCACTGATGACATTTCCTGGTGCCAGGTGCTTCTCATGTATAGTGGAATGGCCAGCTACTTAATTTCTCTCTCTAATTCATTTCCAAGCAATGACTTGCTAATTGCACACTCTGTGTCCTGTATTATGAGTGAGTGCTTGTGGATGAAAATATTCTGCACACGTGTGGAAAAAGATACGATGGGAGTTTTTGGAGGCTGGTTATGTAGTGTTCTAGTGAGCTGAAGAGAGCTGGAGGAAATGTTCTTGACAGCATTACCACTATGACACAAATGCCGTGTAATATAGTTCAAAACCAGCAGCTGTGTCTGCAGTAACACTGCTTGCATCCTGAAAGGGTACACTGCCATTCTGAAATATCTGCTGTTGCTGATCTGCCTACACAAAAAGGTAAAAACAGCACGATGCAGCAGTTATCTACATGTGCCAGGAGCTCATAATCCTTTATAACAGGTGATCATATTTGGCATAAAAAGAAAAGGTGATATTTACGTCATAAAAAGTAAAGCAGAAGTAACTGACTAGCAAAAATGCAGAAGCTGGTGGTATCACCTGTCTATAATCAGGCACCTTTGAAAGCTATTTGGGCTGCATTGGCACATCCTGTGTGTCTTGATACTGCCACTGCTGGAGGAAATGATCTCACATATGTTTTGTGTCATAACTGCCAGACATATAGATAGCTCAGGTGCTTGCCTAAACAGTCATTAAGAAATGATGTTTACACAACTAATTTTGACTCACTATCCCTTAAGGAAAANNAAAAAAAGGAAAGAAAAAAAAAAAAAAAAAAAAAGAAATAGCTTTCAGACATTAAATGTTTTTATATGTCCTGAACAACTTCAGAAACTCAGTTAGTGATCACAGCTGACATAGTATATAAATAAGGGGTTATGTTTAATAAATGCAACTTTAAGTAGGTTTTATACAAAAAGACTTCCTGGTAGATGGGTCACAAGAAAAATCTATAGCAATTCAGCTGGAGAAAAAGTAGGAATCCTTTCTGATTAAATCGTAATGCAAATTGATAAAATTTTAATGGAAGTAAATTAAGTATGTTTTCTGTTACTTAACATATGTCCAATAATAGTTGCAACTGTGTAGTCTACTCTTGATTTTGTTGATTTTAACTTAACTGGACATGAATGATGTGAGAATGGGAAGACCAGCTTTGGTCATAGGTTTCCTATGTTGGTGAAGAAAAGTCTAAACTATTATTGCTGGGGAAAGGGAACCTCAATCCATCTCACTCCTACCAGTTTGATGCCAGTGCCAGCAATAGATGCCCAGAGCTGAGAGAATAACAGAAATACAGAATAGCAGAGGTTGGAAGGGACCAATCCCCCTGCCATGGGCAGGGACACCCTCCACTACACCTCGTTGCCCAAAGCCTTATTCAACTTGGCCTTCAGCACTGCAGGGAGGGGGTTCCACAACCTCTCTGGGCAATTTGTTCCAGTGCCTGATCACCCTCAAAGTATTTTTTTTTCTAATGTCTTATCTAAATCTATGGTCTTTTATTTTGAACCCATTGCTCCTTACCCTATGACTACACTCCCTGATAAACAGCCCCTTGCCAGCTTTCTGTAGGGCCCCTTTGACTACTGGAAGGCTGCAAGTAAGGTCTCCCTAGAGCCTTCTCTTTTCCATGATGAACAAGCCAAACTCTCTCAGCCTGTCTTCATAGGAGAGGTACTGTCACCCTCTGATCAACTTCATGGTTGTCCTCTGGACTTGCTCCTACAGCTCCATGTGTTTTTTTGTACTGGGGGCTCTGGGACTGGACACAATACTCCAGGTAGGGCATCATGAGAGTGGAGAAGAGTGGAGGAATCACCTCCCTCAACCTGTTATGCTTCTTTTGATGCAGCCTAGGATACAGTTAGCTTTCGGGGCTGCAAGTGCACATTGCCACGTCATGGTGAGCTTATCATCAACCAACAACCTCAACTTCTACTCAAGGCTTCCCTCAATCTATTCCCCACCCAGCAGCAGGAATGTGTGGCTACTCCTATCTGTCCATAGAGGGCCTCATCTGCTTGGTCTCCCTGGTCAGCTGGCCTGTAGCAGATCTCCACTTCAGTGTTACATGTCCTGCACTCCCTTTAATCATGACCCATAAGATTTTGGTGGGCTCCTCATCCATCCTTGGATGGAGCTCCAGACACTGGTACTTTTTGCCTCACTTCATCAGTTGGATCATGTGTCTTCCATGCAGTTGTTATAGAAATAAACCTGCTTTTTTAAACACCAACTCCTCAATTAATTCTTGTCCTACAGATCCACACACTCCTCAGGCTCTTCAATCACACTGACAGGTTGGAGAAGAAAATCACCTGGGCCTCAACACCCTTTAACATCACTCACAGAGCCACACTTCATACTTTCCAGGTCAGCCCTGGCAGAATAATTGATATCCATGCAGAAAAACCAGCAGTGGGTAATAGTTTGAAAACTGGATGGACCTTGTTATCCTCTCCACAACAACTCAAATGTGAACCTCCAGCAACCAGAAAGCTTCTCTAGATGATGGGTCAGTTTGGCAGATGGCAAACCCTCTTGTCTTCCTCAGGGTATCTCATACTACTAACATTCTCTGCTTCTTCCTGGTGATCCTGTGTGGCTCAGGTGCTTCTTCTAACAGTTTTACCAGTACCTCATCAACTATGAGGGCACTGAAAATATTCCAGCGGTGCACAGACTCTGCCTGCCTATCTGCTACAGTGGGAGGTTTGAGCTTTTGAAGCTGCAGTCTCTCAGAGAACAGCCATTCAATTGCTTTCTTTTCATCTCCAGCACAGCTCATTCTGCTGACCTCTTCCCACAGCACTTTCATTTGGTTGCAGAGCTCTTTTAACAGCTGTACAGCTGCAACAAGCTGTTATACCATCTGGCCTAACCTCAGTGAGATGTCCCAGGTACTCCCTGCAGCTTGAGATTTGTAGGCCTGAATCCTCATTCTGAAAATTTGTTTGGATCAAAAGCCTCAGATGTCACAGGGACAGTAGCTCTAACAGCTGTTGAGATCTGTGCCCTGTCACCTATGGGATAGCACCACCATAGCTGAGGACATGTATGCTGGTTGGCACAGAGCTGCTGGCTCACTTGTGCCTATCTGGATAACTGCTGCATATGTTAGATGCCTCGGTTAGCTGCACACACACTGTTTCGCTGAATGGAAAAGGAAACAGCAAGACTGTAGCACTCACCCCAAAATGATGTACCCAGAATGTAATTATTTGAAAATTAAGCACCTTATCCCAGCCCATCATTCATAATTACTGACTTAAGTGCTTATCTTTACTTCTGAAGTAGTCTATAGGTCATGTCAAGAGATTCCACCTGGATCTAAAACTGCATCAAATGTTAGGACCAGTGTTTTGGTGGCATTTCAGCATAGTTCTCCACTGAAATGCAAAAGTTGGCACATGATGTCTTTTGATGTATTTTTTAAAAGAAAGAACAGGAAAAGATAATGGTTACCAGAAATTACTGATCTCATTCTGAGAATGAGAAACCCAAGTTCAATTTCACCCTTACCTGAAAGGATGGAATTCTCTTCAGGCCAAGTATATATTTTTTCAGGTGGTTGTTACTTTTTTTTTTGTTGTTTTTTTTTTTTATCAAGTCAGTGTTTAGTGAAAATGCATATACTCTTCTGCTACTAGCCAAACTAATTTCAGGAAACACTCTAGGTAGATTGGGGAAAAAAAAAAAAAGACAGCTGAATATATTTGCTTTGTGCTTGAGGAAGTTTGCATTCCTGGATTTGTATTAATAAAAATCTCATAAAAAATCGCAAAGGGCAACTAACCAGTAACTACCATATTACCCTAGTACACATAATAATGTTTTGTAGCCCATTGATTAGTACACTTCCCTGCGACTAGCATGTTTTCTTCTTCCTCTGGCTTACCAAAAATTACAGTAACCTCTCAGTTGCAAAGTACTGTCAGTTGTATGCCAAACCTTTTGAGAGTAATAGTTGCTAAGAGAACTTCCCCAAATGTCTGTCAAAATGTCACAACTTTATAGTTTATTAGAATAGTGCTCTTCACTTTTGGAGGTACAAAACTGTGAAATGCATCTATCATTTACAAGAACTATGATAATACCTTAATCATATTTGTCACATTGTGGGGATATAATATTTAGCATTTATTGCAATTTTTCAGTCTGCTTTGCTACTGGATAATGATGAAAGTATAACAGTTTCTTTTTTAATAATAAATTCAATGAAGGTCCAAAATTATTTTAAATACTTTAAAAGTCACAGAAAAGTAAGTACTTAAAGGGAAAGCTAATTATATATTAGACAGATTAATCAATATCTTCCCTACCTGCTTCAGTTTGCTTTTTTAGTCTTCTCTACTGGCATACATTAGAGTGCTTTCAGAACTGCAGCACCTTTCATTTTATCATTTTAAAAAGTTTGTTGTTGCTTGTCATTCTCCCTTGGAAAGAACAAATTTGATAGTTTGGAAGACAGTCTCAGAACTCCCTTTCTGTCTAAGCTGTCTGTTTTCTCTCTAAGCCCCACATTTATTTTTTTTTAAAGAATACAAACAAAAAAACCCAAAAAACAACCAACCAAAACCGAAAAAAAACCCACAAAAAACCCAAACCCATCCACCCCACCTCCCCAAAAACCAAACTTGTGCTGTATTTAACCCCAGCCAACAGCTGAGCACCATACAGCTACTTTCTTCCCCCCACCCCAGGCAGGATGGGGAGGGGAAAAGGAAAATATATAATATAATAAACAAGTTATTATATATTTTTTTCCTTAACATCAACATTTTTAAATTAACATGACTGCTTCTGAGTTTTTAAAGACCCAGCAGTATTATTTTGTAAATTGTGTATCTTCAACAAAAAACATTCATTTAATAATTGCTAATAAGATTAAAAATAACAGAAGCTTAAATAAAGACAAACAAGAATGTTGCAGATTCTGATTATATATGGAACACAAACTTTTAGTAATATTCTTTGCATGCACGCTGTAAGTATGTGGGAAATTTTCTGAAGTCTGTCACAGAAAATGTTAATGATTTAAGTGAATACTTTTTCTTTATAAAAGTTTTAATAAGGAAGGGCAGAAAAATGTTATACCATGAAAGTTTATAACAGGATGAATAAAAAGCAATCTGAAAGCAAGTAACTAAAGGCAAAAATAGCCTTTATTTAGTAATGCCTCCTTTATTTCCTGTGTGGAAAGACTTACTGTTCTTCCCTTCAGAGTAGAGTACACAATCATATACTCTTGGACCACTACACAATATAAATATCTCTGGACTTCCCTGTCATGAACAGACAAGTCTTTAATGTGGAATGTTTCACAGTGGATTTACTGCAATGTTGATGGTTGCATTATCATCATTACAGGAACTGTGATTAGCTTTCCTTGAATATATTACAGGTTGGGCCCCAGTGTAGTTTGTGAAACTGAGCTTAGGAATCACAGTCACTGGAAACGTATAGGAATATCCTTCAGTCAGGAAGAAAATTTTGATAACATTTTCTTGCTTGAAAGTCAAAAGCTTCAGTTCCAAGTCTGTCATTATTGAATTAAGTGACCATTTCACGCAGCAACAGTTTTCATTTGTAAATTAGATTTCTTCCACATACTCTTCCATGCATCCAGTATTCTGATCACTGAAGGAGTCAATAACTATGACAGTTGCATTGGTTTTGTATCTAAGTGAGTTAAAGCATCTGGGCAAGATGCCTTTCCTGGCACCTGAGCCTGAGCAAAGGAATCTGTTAATTGATGACAGCAGCCAGGAAAAAAAGGTGAAGCAGCTGGATGTTGCAATTGTGACTGCTGCTCTCCTGCCTCTAATGTTCTAATGGGGAAGTGGGACGGCGTATTTTGACAGTCTCAAAGAGGATGACTAACTTTTTGCTTCCTGGGCTACTGAGCAACATATGCTTCTATCATAGTTATGGTTGGATTTCCATGAGACAAAGTGACACAGCAATAGAATGCAGCTGTGGACCGGTAGACCACTAGGGCCTTTCCTTTTTCTTTTTTTCCCAGAAGAGTTCAACTGGATTTCCTTTGGTATGGAAGGCAATGAGAAGGAAGAGAACAGGCTGGCAGAGAAGAAAAAAAAAATCGACAACAATTTTTAAACTGATAATTTTATCATTAGCTGATTAAAGCACAAATAAAATAATATCTGTAATGAGTACCTGTAAACTTCAGCTTTCTGAATTGGTTATTAAAAGTCTTAAGTAGATCAGTGAGAGTGGATAACTTGTTCCTCTCTCTAAATCACTTAACTTTTTGCCTCTGAGAGCTTCTGCATTGTGTCATCCATTTTTTTCTTAATTTTATTCTGAGGACCCTGTGTTGTACATAAGATAGGAAAAAGTATGAAACAATTGTCAAATTGCCCAAACAAAAAAGAATAACAAAACTATATACAGAATATCCTAATTATGCAATAAGTGATATTATTAGAAATAGAATATTAATAAGAATATTTTCGCCTTTTCTATCTATTCTTCCTAGATACTTAGAGCCGTAGGATAATTTAGGTTGAAATAACTTCTGAAGATCATCTAGTCCAAACCCTTGCCCAAAAGTTGAGTCATCACTTTGAGGATGGAAGTTCTTTAACTCCACAAGACAGTATTTTCCAGTGTTTGATCACCCTTGTGATAATTTTTTCCTAATATCTTTGGGAATGTGTCTGTGCATCTGTAATACAACTCTGCTTTCATGTTTTCTTCAATCCAGTAGTTGTAGAGAGCAAAATTTTCCTTAACCCATGTCCCTCTGAGTTGTCCTGGTTCTGGCCAAGCCAGAGTTAACCTCCCCAAGCAGCCATCACAGGTGAGCTGAGTTAGGACAGGTGAGCAGAGTTAGCTCGGGCTGTTTCCACGCCACCTGACATCACTCCCCCTGACATCACTCCCCCATAAAAGGGGCTGGTTGGGGCAGTGTACTCCTCAGATCCTTCAGGGTGGTGTGAGTGTGGCTAGGGTGCCAGTTTGAGCCTCATGTTGTGCATCAGTCTTATTGTCAGGTTGGTAAGGTTCTCTGTGTAATCACCAGGTGTGAGTGTAATTTGTGACAGGCTGTTATTGTTTCCCTTCCATGGTGATTTTGTCAGTAAACTGTCCTTATCCCAACCCATGGAGGCTCTGACTATTTCTCTTCCAGGAGTGAGCAAGCAGCATGTGGTGTTCAGCCACTGGTTGGGGCTGAACAACCACACTTGTAATTCTGGATGCATTCCATTAGGTCCCATGGACTTCTACATATTCATGTGAGCTAAATGTTCCCTATTGCTCTTCTTCCACTGCTGTGGGTTCTCACAAACTCTAAGCAGAGCTGGCTGGCCTGATGGCAAATCTTGTCAGGGCAAACTAAGGCAAAAATCCAAAAGACAAGGTGCACTGGAATATCAGTATTAAATCAGAGTTTGGCTTGAATTTTCAATTAATTAAAAAAAAATAAAAAAAAAAAATGATAGGGCACTCAGCATACTGAGGAAGTGCAGGTTGTTAGAATTTTGTTTCCAGCATTCTACAAGCTATTTTACAGTAGGTGAGTGCTTCTAAGTCAGACTGTTATTTTTTAAAAAAAGAATTAGCCTTCAAATTACTGGATAAAGGCAGTTGAAAGGCAATTGCCTTGCTAAAAATAGGCATTTAATGTTGGGTGCTGGAAAGTCTGCCTTACCTATGGAAGTAAGAATCCAATTTATTTGAGGTGAATTAAAGACTAGTAACTTAATTTAGCTGAAAAAGAGGATAATGTTTGTAAGATAAGGGTACACAACTGTTAGACACAGAGTCTTTAAAACTCCTTACCCTTTTTAGTAGAGGAAAGCAAGTAAAATAATCCCCTTTATTTAAAACAAAGCAAAACAGCTGAAAGCATAGCACAAACAAAATCTGCATAGAAAAGAACTTGACATATTGGGGAAACACAAAGCTCTAGTTAAGAGAAATAAAAATCTGAGCAACCAAATATAAATCTCTCACATGTTCTTTTTCAAATTTAGCTTCTCCTACACATGGAAAATGCAACTGAAAAAGGTGCTAACTAGAGCACGTAAGGGAAGCAATGCTTTTAGTTACTGCTATATGGTTCTAGTGCTGCTGGAACTTAAAGGTGAGTTTTAACAAGACAAAAATAACTGAGGATGTGACGCGCAGTTTCAAGGTTTATGCAGGATATTCCCATTGAACAAGATGACAATCAATTCACTGTTAATGCTCTTAGCATAGAATAAAAATGCTTTAGTAATACTAGTGATTCAGCCTTAAGTCCCTTTCCATGCTGTTTGACTTCCTGATCTGTGCAGACAGTTTTATCCTGGTAAGGCAATATCATTTGCACTTGTCTAGATAAGGCTACACAACAAAGCTAGCTGAGACAGACTGGGATAAAACCAAAGAATTAATTAGCCATTAAAGGAGTGTGGACATTCAAAGGTTCAATGCTTCATCTCAGTCCCATGTTCTCTTATTCTGCTATATAGGCTTAGATAAATAAGACAATTTACATTACTCACTGCTTGCCATTGAACTTTTGATTGCAATTGTACACCACCAGTAACATTCAACCAGAACAACACCATAGTCCAGCATGCTTCAGTGCTTAGAAATTCTGGAAAGCAAGACCCCAATGCCAAGAGATGTTATTTACCATTCATTAATTGTCAATGAAGCCAAAAGGTTTTCCCGAAAAAGGCATTATTAAGAACTGATGGGAAAAGATTTAGTTAACAAATGATCTTTATAATTCAGGTAAGAAAAGCCTGTTGGATCAAGTCTTATATTGACTTCAGATTTGGTCTAGTTACTGTGACAACTGAAAAAAGATTTTATTTTGTTCTGTAACTGTTGTAAAGTAATGGAAAACGTGTATACAAGTGTGACTTCTTTTAAAGCAACTGTGTAAAATAAGGGCCTTTTTTCTTTCATTTCTCTTTCAATGGTAGTTGGCAGTAGTCTTTTGGTTACTGTTGAGGAACTTTCCTTGAAGGAAATAATGGATGAGCACAAACTGTTTAAGGATTACTCAGTCATGAAACTTCTGCTTGAGATTGTAAACAGGACTTATTACTGATGGAAGAGTAATAGAAAGATTTCAGTTATGCTTTGTGAATTTTTGTTCTTTTATGTTACCTCTTGGAGAGAAAACTTATTTTTTGCAGCTTACAATAAAAATGTCCTAAATATTAAGGAGAAAATTATATCTATAAATTATATAATTTTCATATTTAATTTATCAGCAATCTGTTAAATAGGCCTTTTTCAGTTTTGGCATTCATTAAAGTTTTGCCCTCTGTCTGATCTATATCTTTTAGCTGGCCACAAGTTCTTCCTTTATGAGTCATTGTGCTTATTTTATGAAATGAATGTCAAATTAATTTAATAATTAAACATAAAACTATTTTCTGCTGAAAGACTTGTAGTTCAATTATTCATGCTTAATCAGTTGTTATACATCAGCACAAAATTATCGTTGACAAAATGCAAAAAAAAATGATCTCTTCATATCGCAAGATAACTAGAAATAAAATATCCATAACTATTTAAATCATTAGCTCCAGAACTTTACTGCTGAACTTCATTATTCCTTTTTAAACTCCGTGGATAGTATTCAGCCTGTCCAATTTCATTACCTAAGATGCACTTAGATTTTATCCTCCCAGTGAAAGAGCTGCACAAAGAAAATACTTAATTTAAGTGGACAGAGTGACATATCATGTGTCAGACAATGTTTACAACCCTGTTACTCAACACATTTGCTGATCACTACTTCTGAAATGGCAATTGTGAAAACTGATGGGAAAAAAAGAGAATTTTGTTTACTATTTTCCTACCGTTGCACATCTTTATAACCAGATAATGAAAGAAAAGTCTCATAGAAATAGGATGTTATAGTGAGTCCTGACATGTGGCACCTCTAAAAAATAGCAATATGAGGAATAACATTCTGCAACAGATAATGAGGTAGGAGTAATATATACACAGATGGCTAGCTCTGACCCAGAGCATCATTTACAAGACAACACAGCAGGAAACCATAGAGAACATAAAGAGGTAGTAGCTTAGCAGAATTGCTGAACAAGGTTGAAATCACCAGGGCAATCAAATAATAAGCACCAAATAAGGTGATAAAGTCTGTTAAACCATGGCCAGTGGGAAAAGTGAAAACAACAGTGAGCTTTTTCCTTGAAAATGAATGGAGGTGGTAAAGAATTTGGGAAGTGAAAAGGGAAATATAAGGTGTAGTAAATCCATTATTTGGGCTGTTCAGGATATCTGTTGAGGAGCTCTGTGCCTGGTGATATCAGACCAGATCTAGAAAATAAACATAACTCGGGGGGTTCTTCTCCGTCAGAACTTATACCTGCTGCCCATTGGAGTCAGGGAAATTCTGAGCTGGATGTTCTTCCTAACTGTCAATGGTCATCTACACAGGCTGAACTGAATAAGCAGAGTCTCAAGTACAGCAGTTTTAAATTATTTGCACATCAAAAATGATAGAATTTCTGACAGAACACTTTGTAAACCTATCACCCGTTTATTAAAATCAAAATAAAGTTGTGTTTACTTAAAAAGAAAAGTCATGCAAATAATGGATCAGCAGCAGTTAGTTCATTCTACCCAAGAGGTTTGTTTTGCCAGAGATTCCAGCACTTCACACTGGACAAATATTAACTCAGGTGTAGGCAGGCATTTGTAGAGTATCCCAAATACTACAGAAGGTCCACAACTGAGCACTACAAACATGGAAGTTATCATGGCCATTGGTATGAGAGAGTTTGCACATAATTCATTTGACTCCATTTATATGTCTGACCCCAGAAAAAAGTTTTTTCTGAGCAACCAACTACTATAAATGGAAAGATATTCAGAAAGTGTATAAAAATTTCTTATGGGTATCTCAACACTAGGAACAGATTTTTAGTAAACCAGAGAATAAAATTATTCTGGAAGGAGACTTCTCCAATAATTGTTTGGCATTTTTTTAAAGGATACAGAAAATTGATTACCTCCTTTTGATATTTGATTATATTGCATATATAGTGTATGGCAGCAAGAATTCATGAATGCAAACTCACCTTCACATGGCAAACCTCAGAGGTGTTATGCTGCCTGTGCACATTGATAGAGAGCAGCTTGTCAACCTTGGATCTGACTTCTAGGAAAGAGAAACATGACAAAAAAGATGACTCACCAAGGGCCCTATTCCCATGCACTCAGGAGCTGCATCTAAGCTCTAGTTCTTAGCCTTGGCCCCTCCCCTTCTGTGCCTGGCCATGTAGTACACTGATATCCACCATGGCCTGCTAACTTCTTAGCACAGCTTGACCTCAGATCTGCCCCATCACACCATGCATATCTGGTGATCTGGACTCCTGATTGAATCTGATATTGTCCCATCTATGAAATGAGTAGATATCCAAAATCTTCTGAAGATACATAGTCAAAGCCTTACAAGAAACCAGTGGAAAATGAGTAGAGAATATCCTTTGCCAGTTACTATAGTCACAATTAGCACAAGAAAAATACTTTCAAAATAGAAAACTGGGTTCTCCATAGGCCATTTAGAATACTCCTTGACTCCAAAACAGAAACAACTGAACTATTTGTAAATTGTTCTGATTTTACTGAATTTGAAATTTGTAATATTTCAGACTTAAAGAAATGCTTGGTTTGAAGGCTTGCCTGTTTTGCAGCTGAATGATAGAAATTACTTCATCATGCAAATTATTTCACCGGAGTAAGTACCAGCAGACATTTATGCATTCTGTTTGCAAATTTCTCCTATATGGATAATCCGTAACTTCTCTAAGCAGTATCCATAGCCTTCATTATTCTCATCACTGTAAGTTTTTCTTAGTGTCTAATTACAGTTCATAACTGACATGGAAAACAATATAATCTACATAATGTTCAGCTGTGTATTTTCCATGCTGCCTGACAACAGTTCTGTCATAGCAAGACTAATGGAGAAGAATCACTGGAGTATTTTAGCGTGACAATCCTTCCTTCTACTGTTTGGCACATCACAGTAAATAATAACTAGTATCACAGTTTATAAAACTAAGTTATGAACCATTTCCTCAAAAGATGCCTGTGGTCTAGATGCCATAGACATCAATAAAAGTCTATTTCCTTGAATATGTTTTGCATATTTTACCTTGTGATTCCAACTGATGCATTATGGAGATCATAAAGAGAAAACTACTCATGTATGGAACAAAATAATGGTAGATTGTTCCAATGACATTTTCAAACTACGTTCACAATCACTAGTTTACTGCAGGTGTATATTGTACAAAGGAAGATAATTTGACAGCAAGAAGAGTATTTATTCATAGCAGACTTACTACCACAAGCTGTGGGAGATTATTATCTTTAGTGCATAAGAACTGATTTTTCAGGAACCTTGAAGCCATTGCTCACAGAATATAAATTATCCTTATGGCAGCTGCCTTAGAGAGGTCCTCGAACAACAGAAAATAGTAAATGAGTTGAGCATATGATCTCTTGTTGGACCATACGTAGGGTTTTAAAAAATATTGCTAATAAAATAGGCCTTTCTGAATTTTTGTATACATGATGGAAACATAAAACTGATCCAAAGCTCAGGAATTTTTAAAATATAACAATTAAAATATCAAAAAGGAGTTTTCTGTTCTCTACCAACAGGATGTGTAAACTCATGATTTCAGAGATTTTTCAGGATCCCTCAAAAGCAAACAAAACAAAAAAACCCAAAAAAACAAAACCTCACAGATCTCCAAGTCAATACAATTAGTATTTATAGTCAGGAGAGATTTTTTTTTTTCTTTTCATTGATGAAACTTTTGCAAGGCAAATGCACATTTTTTTTCAGATAAATTAACATAATAACACTAAAACGTGTAAGTAATTTTTTAAATTCTAATGATGGGATATAATGTTCAAAAGACAGACATGAAGTGGCTCCAACACATACAACAACATAGAAAATAGATGGGAAATCCAGAAATTCTAAACCAGTCAAAAGCTGATTGCAAACAATGATTTAGTCTATGAGCTATATAGAGACTGCTCACCTACTACCCTGAGAAAGTATATATTTTAATATCTTTTATTATCTAAAAAGAAAAGAAACTGTCATGACAGATCTGTGCATGTCTGCCAAAATACATGGACTTTCATTTACACTGTAGATATAACTAAAAGGTGTATGCTATACTTCTCAGTATTGCAGAACAGCAGTTAAGAGAATACCATATTATCATGTCTGGCACCTCCTGAGGTAGTAACAAAGAAGTCATCAGTACTAGTTATTTTACAAGCAAAAAATTACTTCTTTAAGTATTTGTGCTATAAGTAGTCTGGCTGAAGGAACCTGATTAATCTGTTTCAGGTACCTGTGAGATGGAATCTTCCAATTAACCTTTGGACCAGAGCTGTGCTGCTCCCAGTTGTGCACACAACAGTCAGTTAAAATGGAATATCTCACTTGGAGAACAAATAAGAGATGCCTAAAAGTCACTATCAGAGCTGTACATAAATGCATAGTATAGATTTTTTTTTATTTACTTAAAGACTGTTGTGTGCTATAAGTGTAACGAAGTATTTTGTCTCTGAAAACTTTGTAAATGTCCATGTTCCTTATATGTAGTCCTAGCATATAGCCATAATTCAATATGCTGGTGCTCAAGCAACACACTGAGGGGTAACATAAAGATGCATAAACAAAGCTTAGAAGTTCCACATCAAAAAGTAGCATGGTTAATAAGGTGGGATAAAGAGGAAAAAAATAAAAGAAAAACAACACGCTCCATCCAAAAAACCAAAACCAAAACAAATCCCAAAACCCCCCCAAAAAACCCCAAACCCACATATGCTTCCAGGAGCTGATAAAAAGATCCATAATGTTAAAAGAACTTATCTAAAGAATCTCACTATTACGTTCAAACAACTCACCTATGTCTACTGTTCACACTTTCTGGAGAGACTTGACACGTTGCGAATATTTTTTCCCAAACATGACCTAATAAAAAGAAAAGAAAAAAATGTAAGATCAATTGAAAACAAAAAATACCCGGTTTGGTTGTTGTAAAGGAATGCATGTGAAATTCAGAAAGCTCAATTTTTTACTTTCATTCTACCAAAATTTAATTTCTAAGTGCATGCTCTTGAACAAAACAAGCCCCAAAACAAAACAAACCCCCCTGCAAAAAAACCCAAACAACAACCACAATCCTAACAAACAAAACCCCAAACAGCAAAAAATACAAAACTTCATAAATGGAGTACTAAGAGAGGCTAAAAGGAAGAGAAATTAATTCTTCATATTGATCAGAAATTGAATTTCCCCCTTTTTCATGTTTTGCTGTACCTATAGAGGAAATAGCAAGACATGGAAGGAAATCTCTGATTATGCACAACATTCTGCCCAAGCACAATAGGGGACATCCATGCACAGTGGTACCGGAGATGTGCTGCAGAGCCTTCTTCCAGGAAGTGCATTCTCAGGGTGAATTGAAAAAGGTTGTTTCTAGAAGTAGAAACATTGCATTCTTTTAGAAAATGAAAATATAAAGAATACCTGAAAAGTTAGAGAGATGTCAAGACTCTGCACATAAAATCTGTTGAATGCTGATATTTAAAGGCAAACCGATTTCAAAGACTGAATTTTCCCATTTGTGCATTATGCTGACAAGTATGAATGTGTTAGAAGAGCAATATGGCTGATAAAACTTCTTTTTAAAGTTTTGACAGTTTCTTCTCAGACCACTGACAGAACATAAACTTTGTTTTGACTTTCATTATTCTTTGATAACTGAAATCTTACAGACCCTTACTTGCCACTTCTATGTATGTTATGGATACACGATTATGTGTCTGGCCTTCTAAAAAAACAAAGTATATAAAAACAAGTCTTGTAACTTCTCTTTCAACAATGAAGTCCTTAAACATTCACCTGAGTGCTCCTTTAATACTACATGGTTTTACATTCCTAAGTGGTGCTCAGAAATCTTTTCCTTTCACTGTAATTGCATTGCTTAGTATAGATGGTAGAAAAAAGTAAAAATACTGTTTCAATTTTAAAGAACAGTGTGTCAACCAGGTGGTTTTTTTTTTAGTTCAGTGCTGGCAAAAATATTTGTGAACCGTGTTTATTAAAAACACACACACAAAAAAT
>VZTU01032782.1:0-31169 GCA_013400835.1 Zapornia atra | reverse complement strand
ACAGGCCGAAGGGGCCTGCTAGGAATCAAGGGGCAGTTTATGGGCAGAGCTTGGCTGTCGCACCGAGGCACCGCTCCGAGAACGAGATGCAGTTACCCGCGGCTATCTAACGCCAGAAAGTCCCGTCAGGCTTACACGAGACCTGTTTCACCCAGGGCCCGGCATGCCCCTCGTACCCTGCGCTTGGTTCCTACACAGCAGCTGTAGCACTCCAAAAAACAGTAACAGCCTTACATAAATGGACAGCTTCACTAGAACAACACTGAGGAGCAGTTGACATCTTGGTTTATATGACAGGAAGGCCTACAATACATAGGAGTCCACATCAAAATCCTGTTTTAACGTAGACCAGCTTATATTGTAATGGTTATTTATAGAAAGTGTGTTCAAAGGCTGAAGTGCAGTTGCAGGAATGTTTCAAATAATTTTGTGGCTGTTTAATTTTTATTCCTGAGAGATTTGCATATGATTTTCACCGCACAGCACTCCAAAAATAACTGATCTCTCCATACCAGGCTCCAATCTACAAACAACCCAAACACACCCTCCCTTTTCATTAAGCAGACATGCATTTTTCTTCTAGGCTTTCATATTACTGAATTGAACCAATTCACCTAATCCTTTCTAAATTTCTCCATTTGTTCAGCCGGGTGATTCACACCAGCACTGGCAGAGCCAGAATCTGCTCCTATCTGTAATCTTAATTCAAGCTTTATCCCATCCATGGTTACCCATCCCATCACCTCCCAAAGTCATTATGTGAATTTTTGCTTGGTGACATATCCCTAGAAAACAAAGCTGGATTAAAATAGTAAAAAATATAAAGGATTAATAGTTTATGTTTAGGAACCAAAAGAAAGTTGGTATCTGTAAGACTCAACCACGGAAGCATAAAACTGAAAACAGTGCAAAAGAAAGCCTGAGTAAACTTTTCTAGATGAGTATTCATTGTAATGGGGATACTGTAACAAGCTGATAAAGAGAAAGATATATAGACCTATCAAACCGTTCTGGACCTAAGACCGCATCAGTGGTCTGTGTGTTGTGCTACACCAGCCTTTCGGTACATGATGCTGAAGCTTTACCAAACTTTTCCAGTTGCAGTTTTTCCCCCCTACCATTTTCGTGACCCAGTGACAGACTTTCTAATGTCAAATCTCCTCCAATACCTTTTTCTCTGTTTAGTATTTATTTTGAGGGGAAAAAAATAACCACCACCTACATTTCCTCACTAATTTTTTTCCCCCAAGTATCTATTGAATCAATCACCAGAATACAAACCACACCAGTCCAAAAATTTGACACCCTTTTCTCAGGTCGGCTTTTATGGGCTGTTAATGGGACTGTGAAGTCCTATACCACCCTGTTACACCAGGTCCTTTGTATGATTTGAATGATTTCTGCCTCAAAGCAGGTCCTTCATCTCAGAAGTTTTGTATAGCACCTGAAATTACATTGGTCATTAGACACCTACTGCAGTACTGTTGGAATGCACTGCCCAGGGAGGTGGTGGAGTCACCGACCCTGGGGGTGTTCAAGGAAAGACTAGATGTTGTATTGAGGGACATGGTTTAGTGGGAGCTAGTAGTAATAGGTGAATGGTTGGACTGGATGATCTTTTAGGTCTTTTCCAACCTTGATAATTCTGTGATTCTGTGATTACTAGGCGCAGCTGATCGCTGTTGCCGTTTGGTCTAGAAACTGCTGTACAAAGAGCATAAGAAAAGTGAAGTTATGTATCTTCTTCCTTCAGAGTTTATTCTGAGTGAACTGCACATGGTAATAAAATAAGGGCATATGGAGTTTGTTAGAAAAATTTAAAAATTCAAGATTTGTAAGTAAAATTCAGATACTGAAAAAAAATTCTCGTAACAAAATCAAGAACTCCAGTAAGAGCACTACAATGGATGAACTGAAATTAAGATATTTAATACAGAGAGGTCCTTCAAAATTTCAGGATTGATTTTGTACTAGTTTTACTGGATTTAGAAAACTTATTTAGGTAGGTGGGAAAGGAAGCTTTTCTTACTGTGGAGGTGCAGAGGCTACAGAGCTACTTTCTAGAGATTCACTCAAACATGGCATACCCATAGAAAGCAATCTATATTAGTGACTTTTCTAAGCAGAAGTCCTCCTTTCCAGCTCTTACATGCTCTAACATGTATCTGTGTATTTTAAAGTCAGAAGGGACCATCAGTAGGCCTGCCAGCACTATGAGGTAGAGTATGGGTCGGACCTGATGATCTCTCGAGGTCCCTATAATTCTGTGATTCTATGATCCTTTCCTCTTAAGGTCCCAGTCTCATTTCTATTTTGACTTAGGCTATAACCTTCCCAGTTAGTCTGCTGAGGGTTTTTCTTGATTCATTGAAAAGCTTGTTGATATCTAGAACATTTTCCCTATAGTTGCACATTGCATCTTGCAGTTAGGTTACGTTACCATAGTTTTAGCCATATATTTTAGTACAAGAACTGCCTGCACATTAATGCATAAGGTAGAAATTTCTATACCTCGTCTTCAGAAACCCAGTACAAAACCTACTACATCAGGCATCACTATGAGAAGCATGCAGCCGAGAAGTATGCTTCCCCATAAAGCATGGGGAACAACTTTCTGTGCTGCAGGGAAGCTGGCACAACAGACCAGGGTAGCCAGCACTGCAAGAGTGCTGGTAGCATGAGATAACACAAATGCACGCAACAAATCCAGAGTGACTTTTCCAGCCTCAGACAGAACGATGTGTTGCTATACTTTTAGAAGAGAAATGTCCCTTTTTTGCCCCTCTCTGCTCACAAGGCACTTATTTTTGAGTAACACTGCATGGTACACTCTCATACATTAGGCTGCAGGAAGGGAATATATCCTATCAACTAATATAGAAGGGCTTGGGGTATAATGCTTCAAAAGCAGCTTGTGATTTCTATCAGGGATTGTCTCAAGATGGGCTCCTCTCTAGAGGCACGTGTTCAGCTCCACTGTGGCACCTTGACCTCGTTACAGTACCCTGTGGGCCTCATGCATTTGGTCAGCAGGCCCTAGTTTCAGTCAGCTAGCGGTGTGGGCACAGAAGATGATGAAGGAAGGGACAGGGTGTAGAGTCATGCTTCAGTTGAGAGATGGAGGCCTATAGAGAAGATGTGTATTTGACAGATCTCGTACACTGATTTTTCCTCCTGATTTCCCTTTTAACAGCCCAACTGCATGTGAGGGATGGAATGTTGAGATATATACATATACACAGGAGTTTGTTTAGAAGCAAGTTTTTCCTTTGCTATTAATTTACCCCCTAAAGCACAAGTGTCTGGCGAATTCACTTTTTTTGTTGAAGAATCCAACTTAATTTTCTTACTTTTGAAATACTGATGTCTCAAGAAAAAGCCAAGATGATAGGTGGCTTGAAACATCAACTTCCTCCTTTATCTGAAATCATACTGTCTGAAGATTTAACCAGAATTGAATGCTAACATACCTGGATTTGTGGTGGATGTATATTTTCTTTCCTGTTCTTTAAAATGTTTTTCTAGCTTCCGTGCTTGACCTTCATTCATTCTGAGAGCCCCAATTAAAGTCAGAAATGCCATTTCTTATTTGACAATGGCCAAAAATTACTATTCAGCTTGCTAGAGATTCATGGAGCAGTAGAACTGACCTCAAGGAGGTAGAGAATGGCTAACAGGGCACAGCTATTGCTGATGCCAACTTGCCAAGCAGATATTTTATCAAATTCCTTAGGAGTGAAAGAGCTTTACTAGAGCAGGCTTTTCTCAAAAGTACACTAACAAGGACCACTGGCTGAAGTGAAATGTCAAGAAATCATATAAAAGACATTTGTTTTTCTTGTTACATAATTTCCTAATCAGGATCTCAAAGTATGACCTGTTCACAGTTGCCTCTTCCTCTTTGAATTTACTGAGGTTCTTTACTATATAACCATACGTGGTTAGTCGTATTGTACAGATTCACTTGTAACTTCACTACCTGGTATAGTGAGTATAGGTACCCAGTGCCAGCCTGTATCAGAGGGCACTGAGATTGCCTGCTGAAGCAGCAAAACCTTTGCTGTGGCAAGGATGTAAGTGAAGGTGTTTACGCATCTGGGTGAGCTTAAGTATCACTACAAGCAAGTAGTGATTGTGTGATTAAAGCTCATGCTTGGAAACAGGCAGCGATGGCCTCGGGGGATTTCGCTGCCTCAGGACTACTTGGCTTGTTTGCAATGAATTTAAAGCCCTAGTTTATTTAACTCCAAGGCTATATATAAAAACAGTACTTTCAGTAGAGTCTACATATGCTTTTTTCACATTCTTGCTAAACTGGGCGATCTTGTTTAAGCCTTTGCTTGGCAAATTTATTTAGTTCTAATTGAACGTCTAAATTCCAATGAGAATTCAAAGTAGGTCTGGCTAGTTTTTCACCAACTAGAAAGTGCATTTTGAAAGTTTCTTTACTGATGAGATGGGACAAAAAGGGAAATCTATCTGAGCTTTCAGGGGGCTTTGCAGTGTTTTTTTGTTTGTTTTCCTTTTAAAACCAATTCTTATACTTCTCTTACAACAACATGCACATAGTCCCCTGTTTGGACAGTATATGTACAACATATGTGTAGGTATGTGAAGCAAAAGTACTGATGTTAATGACAGTCTGCATAATTTAAAATATGATAGAAATATAAATTTTGACAGGAAATTAATTTAAACAGAACCTCATGGTTCTGTTTGGTTTTTTTTTTTAAATGATGAAATAAGAAACTGGTTTTAAGACCTTTGTTTCTGAAGTTTTTGAGTTGGTCTGTGTGGGAAGGGGCTAGGCTTCTTGGTTTTGTTTTTAAGCACAAAATGACATTTTTAGAGAAAATAAAATTCTCATTGATTCTAGATTTAAGGTTACAAAAACATCAAAGGACAAAGCAAAGGCTGTGATGTTGCAGCCACTACCAAAGTACTTGTTTCACACTGAGCTTTTTTCTGTGATATGGAAAAAAGCCAGTAGGACTCAGGGACCTTTTGTTAATTGTGCAAAGCCAGCAAACGCTAGTATAGCTTAACCACAGGAAAACTCTTGCTGGGCAAACTTTACAGTACTACGTGACCTTGCTTTGTTATTTTTTGTTTCAAACACAACTTGCCAGTCCTACTGTCTAAGGCAGCCAAAAGCCCTTTCACTGGACCTGAAACAGAGGGTTTGCCAGTAGCAAGGTTGGGATAAGATTCAAAATGCAAGATGTTAGGAAGCGAGGGCAGTGTCAACAGCCCCTTCCCCTCTTGCTGACTCGGGTTTATTTCCTTTGCTCCCTTCCTGCCTGCCTGTTGAAAACACCTGTATGCTTGTGGCATCTCCTGTGAGCGCACTGGTTGCAGTAAGATTTCATCATACCGACGGATATGACCCAGACGGTGTTGTATTGTATGATTTATCACACGCAGAGTTTCATAGAATCATAGAATCACAGGGGTTGGAAGGGACCTCAAGAGATCATCAGGTCCAACCCCCCTGCCAAAGCAGCTCCCCAGCTCATATTGCACAGGTCGGCGTCCAGACGTGGCTGGAATATCTACAGAGAAGGAGACTCCACCCCATCCTGGGCAGCCTGTCCCAGGGCTCCCTCACCCTCACTGGGGAAAAGGTCTTCCCCATGTTGGTGTGGAACTTCCTGTGCTCCAACTTGCAGCCATTGCCCCTTGTCCTGTCTCCACAGACACTGAAAAAGGGCTGGCCATTTCCCTCTGCATCCCATACTTAAGATATTTATAGACATTAATAAGGTCCCCCCTTAGTCTTCTTTTCTCCAGGCTGAACAGTCCCAGCTCACCCAGCCTTTCCTCGCAGGGGAGGTGCTGCAGGACCTTCATCATCTTTGTAGCTCTTCTCTGGACTCTCTCCAGGAGACCCCTGTCTTTTTTATACCAGGGAGCCCAGAACTGGACACAACACTCCAGGTGGGGCCTGACCAGGGCAGAGTAGAGGGGGAGGATCACCTCCTGTGACCTACTGGCCACATTCCTCCTGATGCCCCCCAGGATCCCCTTGTCTCTCTCAGCCCCCAGGACACACTGCTGGCTCATGGTCAGCCTGTCACCAACCAGGACCCCCAGGTATAAATCCCAGTTTACACTGCTCTGTCACGCCTTTCCCCTTCAGCCTGTCGCTTCTCATCACTAGCAGAATACGGGTTTTGGATTAAGTGGCATATGTCATAGGGTTATGAGATTTATGGGGGTTTTTTTAGGACAACTCAGTAAAAGTGTCATGATGGCAGGGAAAGGCCAGTCGGCTACTTCCTTCAGCACGTGAGATTGCTGAGCACAAAGACCGTATGGGCATATCCATTAGAACAGCTCTGTATCAATAAATATGGGATGTTCTCTGCTGGAGCCAGGCAGGGTTCGAAACATCAAACAAAGCTGTGCGAGCTGGCTGGGTGGGGTAAACTGAAAATTCCTCTAAAGCCTTGCACTTACGAAAGCAAACTGGATCAATTCCAAAACCTACCCACCTCGACAAAGAGGAAATATTGACTTTAATGTAATCTCTTTACATGCTGGGGAATTTGTTTTACACCCTTTTTTCAAACAGAATGGAAAAATTTAATGATACTGGCACTGACATTATTTGAAAGAACGAACGATCAGATTAATGTAAGAAAATGAAGGTCAGTATCTTTTATGTCAGTCCTGCTAATTTTTAACCACTAGTTTGGTGATTGTCAGTCTTTATATATAACCTAGATATAGCTGACTAATACAAGCATGCTCTTCTAAAGCTGGATTTTTAATATGCAGCTGGGGTGAATTCCCCATTTCTTTCACCTCTCTTGCACATGGAAATGACAAATTTTTAACGCCTGTAGCTCCTCCATTATTGACAAGTGGGATCAGGAAACCAAGGCAGCCTTAAGTTACTGGCTACCTGTTTTGAATACCTCAGGAGGGGGGTGATCCTCTGTGAGATTTCAGCAATGGAAAGGGAAGCCAATCTGAGCTACTTGGGCATGCTTCAGTAACTTAAGCTTGAATGAATGGGCAAGAATGTTTTACAGCCTCATCCCTTCTTTATCACAGATCAGAAGTCTCAAAGAGACACCTACAGAGAAGACAGGAGACAAGAACATACAGTGGCAGGGAAAACAAATGTAGCATTTGCAGATATAAAGCAAATTACAGAATGGGTGTTTTGTTGTTTGGTTTGGTTTTTTTTTAAATAATCTGTACCAGTAGCAAAATATAAAATCAATAAAAAGGCTCTCAAAATCAAAATTATTGATGACAGGCCTACAGTTTAGCGAACGAATTAGCTTCAGCTTCGCTGTGTTTATCCTTCTATGCCTGGTAATTACATGAATGAGAAGCAGAGAGGAGGATCCTAGTTTTAGGATGCCATCAACATTAAAAGTGCATGACCTTGGCTTTGAAATGCTGGCATGTACTGAGGTTGGTTTCCTCCCTTCCCCCATAATTTAAGTTTTTGTATTTGTTCTACCATTCCACGATGTAAAAACGTGTTAAATCCCCCCATACAGAAAATAAATAAGGAGGCACCAGGAATAGTATGCATGGCATTAGGAAACACCCTAATTTCCAAATCTTTAACTACAATAATTTGATGCTACTATTAGGTGCTGCCCCAAAATGCTTTGCACAGTTGGATGGTAATTACAGATTTAATGATGCAAGTAGGAGTATGAATTTAAGCATAGACCTCTACAAATAAGAGAAGAAACTTGAGCTGGTACGCAAAAAGACACATAGGGACACGTTGAATAAGGTCTAAATGACAAGAAATATGAAAATCAGAGGCGAGTACCAGTGAAGTTACATGGGAGACAGGCTGTGTGGGTGTTGAACAGCTAGAAGCTGGGAAGAGAGGCAGAGAAACTGGGAGGGCTGTTTCATTGCTGGTTTTCAGCTGCAGGGCTTAGAAACCTCATGTGATGCCTGTTGCTGTAAACCAGTAGTAACTCAGTGGAGAGCAAGCTATAGCAGCAGCAGGACAGAGTAATACTGTGATGAATAAATCCCATTATACATTAGAAAAGGAAAAGAAGTTTTGAAGCATTTTCTCAAGCAAGCACGGGAACTAGTGAGACTGCCAGGGAATGCAGGGATGTGGTCATGCGTCTTTCCTGACGTGTCAGGTGATGTGTTTGGTATGCCTTAGAGCAATGAGAGAGCTCAGAGAAGTCTCAAGGGTGAGAATGCCAGTAAACAAGCAGTGAGAAAATAAAACCACTTCTGCCAATGCTTGGGTTGGATTGACATTGCTGATATAACTGATGGACTGTCAAAGTCAGGGTGAGCAAGCCAGTCTGAGACAAGCTTAATGCCAGGTTTGTCAACAATTAAATTGACAGGGGAAAACGAAAGCAAAAAGTTATTTGAAGATAGTTCATTTCACTCACACTATTTATGGCTTTCCACTCCTGTCTGATAACCTTCCTTTCTTCTGTATCTTACCTCTGACTTTATAAATATAACTAAAAATTCATTCCTATGTATGCAAAGGGTAAACTCAGATGAGCCTCTATGGTTGCTGTAATTAAATTGTTGTGGATATCTCCAAGTAAAACATACAAGTTTGAGTTCGTGCCTTTTGTTGGTAAAGCAGAGCATCCCAAGAAGAGTTAAAATAAAGTACTGAACAGTAAAAGCTGTTCTTTCTAACAGGTTTACATTATTGAATGCACACCAGAATGCTCCACAAGCATGTGGTGGTGTAATTCAAGGCTGAAAACTAATTGAAAAAGAAAACAGATAGTACTGCTTTTTGGATGGGTAGGAGCAAAATTCAAGGTCTCAGGAGTGAACTGCTTTTTTTTTTTTTTTTTTTCATTTACTCATGGTGCTATCTCTCAATAAATGTGTGTTTGTGGAACTGCTTCTTACAGGTGGCTTTCTCTAAACATGTGAAGAGTGTATCTGTTGCAGTTTGACCCTGCTGGCAGTTAAAACAACCACACAGCCGTTCACTCACCTCCCCAGTGGGATCCAAAAGAAAAAAGGTAAAAACCCATGAGATAAAGACAGTTTAATAGGACAGAAAAGGCAGACTCCCTGAAAAGCAGTCTAAGAGAAGCTTTTGGCTATCAGACCACTACCCATGTAGTTACTGAAATCTAGTACACCTCAGCACAGCTGTTGGAACCCTAGCCTTACTTTAAACAGCATTTACTTCAGAGAATTGTCTTTCTCTTTTTTTTTTGCAGGTAGCTCAGCAGAAGTCTCTGTAACTCGGTGAACACCAATTTCATTCACTTTTCCAGAATTACTTTTCTATTAATTAAACATCGAATATATGAGACACATATCCAACAGATATCTTAAGCTTGAAAGCCTGTAATCTATCAAGCCTCCAGTTCACTAAAATTCTGAGAATAAGTTTCTGAAGCACAACATAATATCCTTTGGCAAATCAATATCTACAAATGAAAAGAAATTGTACACAGGAGCCTGAAGACATTGTTTCATAAAACTAAATAGAAGCTAAAACTGAAGTCAGTGCTTCCTGATAATTTGCAAGGAAGCTTGGAATAAGAATATTTTAGGTAAGCCAGTTATTTGAAAAGAGACAGCTTGGGGTTCCCCAGCTCACATATACCTATACTGGGTCCTTGCCAAATTTCCATGTGAAGCAGAGGGAAGATTCTGGGAAGCTCTCATCCCAAAACCAGCTCACAGAGTTTTACTGAAGTTTATCTCAAATGGCCTAAAAGTACTTTGTTTGGACAGTCTTATTCTGGGATAAGATTATTTATATTACAGGGAGCATTAAAAATCACAGGATAAGATTGGTAAGAATTTATTGCTGTTTTTCCAACGGGGTTTCTGTTTGAATATAATTAACACTTCTTGCCCTAAAAGCAGTACACAAATTTTGGCCCCATCATCTTAGAAGGTAGCAGTATCACAGCTCTCACTAAATAGAGGGAGAAAAAAAACCCCAACCAAACGAAAAACTTTGTTATGCAGCTTCTAAAGGGCAGTGAATCCGAAAATGAACTGCCAGCCTACTGCACACACACACCGCCCCTTCCCAAGTGCAACACACAGAGGATACAGAGATCAGTCCACTTACACAATGCTGAGTGCCAACTTCATCACTCAGGACAGCAGTGGCTGATTCTTGTCATTTCTCTTTCTCCTCTTCCTCTTTCTTTAGAGGCGGGAGAGACTGCATGGCCTATAGTCACTTCCCTCAACAGCAACAGTTGCTATCAATGCAGTTTCTTTTTTAAACTACTGTGTTTTTAAGGAACTGTTTGAACAGGTTTTTTTCTTTTTATTTATTATTATACTGAAATTGAACCTTGAGCTAGTAAAAACAATATTATGGCAGTGCTCTAGTACTAACAACTGCGCTGGTGTTTTCACAGGAGGAAACTTCAAGTTGCTGCACAAACACTTTAACTGTTGAGCACCGAGATGTGTGCAGCCCCCTGTTCTTGCAAACAGCAAAGCAGCAGAAGGCTATTTTTCAGGGTTTATCATCAAGAGTTTTAATTGTAATCCAAACCTTAATGCAGAGAAAAGCAATTTTTGCAGAGGAGAGAGGGATGGATCCAAATGATTGCAAAGTTTTTTTTCTTTATTTTTTTCTTCAATGCCACCTGTGTTGCACTGCAAAACAGCACAGGAACAACATTCATCTCAAGAGTCAATGGAATAACAAGACTTGGAAAATTTGGTAGAGGCAGATGGAATTGCTCCAGAATGTCTCTATTTTGCCCTGCACCCAGGGCAATTCTGTCCTCCCCTGGTATCCCACAGCTTTCTGTCTTGCTGTGGCTCACGTTCAGCCCTTTGGCTTGAGCCAACATTATAAGCCATTTTAGCTTATAATGCCATCTCAATGAAAACAGCACACAAATAAAATCTTCCAGATACAGTGAAAATATCTTGGCCATGGAAACCCTTTCAGAGTTGATTCAGTTTTTGTAAAGCAGTATTTTATATTGTCAAGAATCCAGGCAAAGGAATCCAGCCAGAATGACTCAAATTTATGGTCTCATTTGTGCAGAGGCCCCAGAGATAGAGACATTCTGGTTTCTACTTGTTGGAAACCAGGACAGCAATTCTATTCCTTCTGGGGACAGCACTGTCATGTCTTTTTCCAAAAGCATGTACTTCATCAGAACCTAATTGGTGAGGCATTTGGAAAACATCTGTGAATATAAATCATAACTCATCTACCCTTTAGGTAGAGCAGAGGTAGAGCAGTGTACTACCATGTTCCATACCTGTGCTGCACTGGGGGCTCATGGGTACATGAAACTGGAATTTTTTACAGTCTATGACACAAAAATATTTTTGTGTAATAGGAGAAATGATTGGCAGCTCCTGATGGTGCATGGTTTTTTCCCTGCAAAACAGTGTACTAGAAAAATCATAGTATCGTTGGAAAACACCTTCATAATCATCCAGTCCAACCATCCCCTTACCACCCACATCACTTACTAAACCATGTCCCTAAATACTTCATCCAACCATTCCTTAAACACCCCAAGGGACAGTGACTCCACCACCTCCCTGGGAAACCTGTTCCAAAGCCTAACAACTCTTTCTGAGAAGAAATTTCTCCTAGTTTCTAACGTAAAACTTCCCTGGTGTAAAATGATGCACTAGTTATCTGTACTGGTGGTGAGGTGTGTTTAAGAGAAAGACAGTCATGCTCACAGCAGACTGCTGCCTTGGAATGCTACAAATCCAAACACACTCAACCTAGGAGATGCTCTAAGATAGATTTATCCCTCTGAAGTAGTCTTCCCTCTTCCACTCTTTCTTCTCTCCTTCAATTCTTCCACTGATATTACCAGTCAATGTTGGTGTTAGGACACTACCAAATTGTCAGCTGAGGGTTTGGTATTTTTAGGATAAGGAAACACAGTATTTAAACTAGTGCTGATTGTTCCATTGTGGCAGCATTCGCCAAAATAGAATTGTAACTGAATAGTAGCATGTTCAGAGGAACTGAAAAGAAAGATCTGTTGCTGGTAAGGGCTCAGCTGTAAAACTAAACTCTGTCTCTTACTCACTGCAAGCCTTTGAAGTCTCCAACCACTGACTGTTAGTATGTAGCATCTCTCTCAGACAGTCATGCCCTGGTGATGCAGAGGACGTAGAATACGTGCATTTTCTGTTCCTCAGACACTGATGATGAATAATCTTACCAGAATTAAGTTTTAAAGTATTTTTTCTTCAATATCATACAGGAAGGGGCAGCTTGAGAACGTTTTCCTATTTGATGCTTGCACAGTGACACACACCGGAACAGCCTCTCACAGAACTGCTGAAGTTAATGTCCTAATGAAAACAGCTTCTCCTCAAGGGACTTTCTTTGCTTTAGCCTGACTTTATTTCTGGGGTCATTAAAACTTAGCAGTAAGTCTTGTATGGTCTTGAAACTCTCACGTGTTTTTGGAAAAAAGACAACAAACCCATTGTTAATATAAGTTCAGCAAAGAGGCAAAACCTGTTTTCCTTTAGTTTCACTTTGTCATGTTCTAGGAGGAGCAAAACCAGACACCAGAAAACTCCCCCCCCCCGCCAAAAAAAAAAAAAAAAAAGCTGACTGCTAGAGCTTTTTTGGAGAACTTCTTTCAACACTGATCTTTAAAAAAAAAGGCATTAAAAATGTAATTTTGAGATACTTATAGCAACACTACTTTGTTGAGATGTTTGAAGCTAGAATTTAATACAGTTTAGTCTTAGGTACCACAAAGCATCCACAGACAAGGTAGGAAAGAGTACTGAAGTGCTTAAAAACCAAGCAAGCCATGTGCAAGTGACACAATTTTCTTCTTTACCCATACAGTCCAAGCATATACATTATCTTTGGCAGAAAGATGCTTTCCATCTGACAAATCTGCTAGCCATTGTAAAAACTGATGTTCAGTAGGGAACAGCTAGTCCTGTGGAGACAATGGAATGCCAGACTTTCCTCCCTCCACCCTCCATTGTGCTTGTGGCTGGTGGTGTTCCAAGAGAATGTGGAAAAAAGATTATCTGGTTTCTATTACCCTGCAGCAATCATTTCCAGTAGTCACCTAGTGAAGCTAAAGGAAGTCTGCTTGGTTTCTTTCCCTGAAAACCATGACAGAACAAGTTTATAAAGGAACACTACTTAGCCTTTATCAGCCTGCAGTTCAAGAGTTTAAACCATATTTCTGGATTTACCCAAGCCAGTACACAAGCCTCACTTGATTAGTATCTCCTTTTAAATCAGTGGGAATGTAACTGCTACAGTGAGGCCCAAGCTTTAGGGTCTTTCTGAATCATGTCCTTTACATGTCACAGTCATTACTTAAACATGTAGTGGTGACTGTACACCAGATTAGGAGAACATTTGTGTGAGCATGGCAGGACATGAAGCTGGTGCACGGGTGAATATAAAGGGGTGGGGTGGTGTTTCCTGCTGTAAGGCCATCAAACATTGAGATCTTTTCCAGATTCTGTCATTTTTGGAGAAATCCTAGAGGCTCTAAGCTAGGCATTTTGAAAGCCATGTTGTTTCTTTCAGTACATTGCATATACATTAAAAAAAAAAGTAAAACCCCAAACCTGCCCCCCCCCAAAAACCCCCAACCTGATTTCTGCCAGATATGTGGCACCGTAACAACCACTAGACTGCCACCATGGCAGGGGGGCTGGAACGAGATGATCTTTAAGGTCTTGCCCAACCCAACCCAGTCTGTGATTCTAACATAACAAATACACTTTTTTAAAAAATTAAATGCTTCACACAATGAATTCATTATGAAGGAAGAGGACAATGTTTCTTTTGCTAGTTGATAGTGCCATTTAGGCTTCTCTAGTATACAGAGAAATGTAAGTATACTGGTCCCGTGGCTCAGTGAGAAAAGAAGTATACCAAAAGCAGTATGCAAAATCTACTAAAAATTAAAATAAAATTGATATGATCACTTCAGTAAACTCTGGATTAAACCTCAAAGTTAGATTTATTTCTCAAGCTTCAGTAGGGATTCTTTTTCAATGACAATCAAAGAGAAAAATATAAAACATGAAGCCAGCATCTAGAATTTGAATGCACAGAAAATATCTATTCCCAGAAAAGGCACTTTGTTTTACAAACAATTCACTACTTAAAAATAGAAAAGCAATAGCTTTTTTCTTTGTTTTCCCAGGATATACAAAGCCTGGAGCAGCAATGAGTTCTGAGACTTCATGAGAATGTGCTGAGGAATAGCAGCACTCTATTCATGCATCTTTGTGAGGCTACATACAACATTGTTTAAGCCAATTCTTTTGGCCATCTTTCCCTCCTAATTTTTAGGATTAAAAATATTAGAGAACTATTGAGTTTTCAGCTACTCTGTTTTCTTGCTTGAACTGGCACTGCAGCACACTGAACAGAAAGCACTGATACTGGTTTCATAGAATTCCTAAGCCATGACAATAGGCATAAAGTTGGACTGCAGAATATTTAGAAGCTGCCTCACCTTTGACAGACTATGCCATTTTAGCCTGACCTTTGCAAGTTTTTTGTGGGAGTCTTTAAAAATGTATTTTAAATCAGCCTAAGCAGCGGAGAAAGTGAAGTCATGACCATTTACAGAAAACACCTAGACTATGATGCCCAAAGACTTTACTGACACCAAGAATCAAAGCCCAATGGCAGTTTTCTAGCTGTAGTGCATGATGTTAAGATATTAGCTAAAAATCAAAACCTGACTCTCCCTTGAATTGGGGTTAAAAAAGTACTGGGCCTAAATATTTTAATTCCATGCTTAGTATCTTCAAGGCAGATTACAGTAGTTCTGGTAGGAAAAATATTAATGTAGACAAACACCTTTTCCATACCTAAGTCAATATTACTCCAGCAATGTCTGGAGACTTACAAGAACATCTTACCAGCTTTACCTCAAACTACCACAGCTTCTTTTCCATCAAGTCTCTCCACTTACTCATAGTCAAAATGGATTCTGATCTGTTCTCTAATGGTTAGATATTCCTAAATCTAAAAACATTGAACGCAGAGATGGAATAAGGGTAAATGGTCTTGTGGAAGAATGGAGAAAGCATCTTATAAGTAAGGAAATAAACTATTTTAATGAGTTCAGAAGTGGGAGTTTACTAGATTGAGGCAGCACAGCAGGAACAGAAACCTAGCTATACCTTAGGGATGGCTTTCTAGCTGAAGCGCAGGGAGATGTGTTCAGAGAGCAGTTAGCTCAGACAAGCTTAATTATGTACACAGCATTCAGCTTGTTAATAGACTGTCTCCATTGATTGACACTTTTATGATCAGGGGTTTTGTTAGAAGGTTAGGGTTTTACCAGATAGATTAATGATCGATCACCAGAAAATAACTGATAGCCTCTCAATTTATCTGGCAAAAATCTAAAAAATACAAGCATTTCACTCTGTATTGTCAAGCACAGATTACCATGCTCTTTCTAGGGTGGGATATCTGTCGTGGGAGTAACTGGTTTGTTTTAGGATTCCTCTTGCAATAGCTAAAATTAATGATGGTATTTTCTTTTATTTCCTTACTTAGAACTTTTATTCATATATTTGACTCTAAGCTACACACCAAAAAGACTGAAAATTTAAAATTAATCATTAAAAACTCCCCTCCAAAGTACCCTTTAATTGTTTTAATTACTTTAGGAGAAAAGTAAGACCACTGTCTACAGCTGGTCCCTAAAATACATACATGTGCACTAGAATAATTTTTTTTTCTGTTTCAGTGTCCTGTGAATTCTTTGGGATGATTTCCATTTGCAGATGGGGGACAATTTAATGGTTTCAAGCATAGGAATTTGGGTTAATTAGTAATGAATAAATAGAAGAAATAATAAGGAGATATTTTACTTATTTAACATTGAAAAAGACACAGAAAATTTACTTTTATTATTGTCAGCACAACAGACTGTTAAAGGTCTGAATTTTTCAGGTTGAATTTGTTGACGCAGGGTGACATACAGGAAAAAGAAAAACCTTTCCAGGCAGTAAAGCTGGGTTTCTAATGCCATCAGTGGTGTGTCTTTCTCTGTTAAAGAGTAAGATACCAGATGTTGTATTTTTAGACTCGCTTAATTCCGCTATCTGCATGAGGCTTCTTCTTGCACTAACAGTGGTGCTTCGTGCTAGAGGATTGACACCCCATCTAAGCAAAGCCAGTCAAAGACCAAAGTAATATTTTTTATATGAGAGAGTAAGGTCTAAGGTCCAGCCAATAGTTACACCAGAGAGATTGAGTAGCATTAAGTCTGACATTCTCCTACAGTAAGAGAGGAAATACATTGAGAGCATCAATGCAGGGAATACCTGGGGAGTCAGTCATGGATTTGCCTCTCTTGAACTACAAGTTTTACCTTCTGTTCTTCCTTCTGGCTACTGAAAACTTTTATTCAGGATTTACTGAAGGTGGTGTGTGAAACTGGCCTAATTTAATTCTCCTGTTAATTCTTACCTCATGCTGTTTTCCTCCAGAGCTAGCAACCAGTGATGAGAAATTGGAGAAGGGTATGGGAATGCATATTGTTAGAGATAAAAGTGAACAAATTGTTGAGGAGGTGGTAAGCATCCTTTATCCAGATGGAGTTATAAGGATTCTCCTTGGCCAAAACAAGACATAGTAATAAACAGCTATGAGTTTTGAAATTCTGCTAATTCTGTTCCTGTGAGCCCTGTTTGGTTCTACTGATGGGTACACATTTGAAAAGTTATAACAGAAGAACGGCACAAAGTGAGGAATTAACGCTCTTAACCACATGCACTGCCTTGTCCTCACTTTCGTCCTCAGAGAATCTAAGGGGTAGCAGTCTACTTGCCACTCCACACGACTGGAATTGTGTTCCTATTAACTGGAGATTAACTGGAGAAAGACTTCTGAGGGAATGAGGAGGTGGGTGTTACCTACAAACATCTATTTCAACTGTATCTGGAGATGGGATGGCAGGGATCCTTGATTTGAAAAATGCAATTAATATGTACTGCATGGGCTTAGTTCACAGAGGGGTTTTAAAAGTAGTTCAAAATTGTCTCTGGTAATTAAAACCAAAAGGTCAGAATTAGACAAAATTAAACAGGTGGACATGAACATGATTATACATTCACAGCTTTAATAGAAGAAAATAAAAGGTTTGACCTGAAGAGAGGCAAAATGGAAACTAATCTGGAACAGACAAGTTTCACTTGAGAGGTGCTGGAAGGAATTGACCCTGTCAAAAAGCTTTCTGCTCCCACTTCCCCTTTGCAAAGGTGGATAGTAGATATGCTGAAGCAGTATTTTAGGGGAAAATTCAGAAAGTATTACTGAGCTGGAAGAATGCCTGAAAGGAAGTGTCTGAGAACATTAAAGTAGCTCATTTGACACATTTAACCAATTTTCAAAGTGACACAGGTTATGAGAGATACTTTTTATCTTCAGCTTTGGCAATTTTCATAGTGTACAATAATGTCCCCGAAGCTCTCGGAAAGTATCTCCAGCTATCTGTCATTCATACATCCCTTTTCCCAGTACTCAGGCCCTGACTAGATTAAGATTCCTGCTCCTAGATTTCTCTCGCTGCCCTATCTCTAGGAAAAAGCTTCAGATGTTGCTTTAGTAATAGAGAATTATCTCAGCAATGGCAAACTTTCTAACACTGTTAATATCCAAGCGTAAACACAGAGATTTCCTGGAAGACCTACTGATCTGAGATGATCAGGGCTCAGTGTTGTGTCCAGTCCTGTTCAATATCTTCATTTATGACCTTGATGAGCATCCACCCTCAGCAAGTACCCGATGATACAAAGCTGGGAGGAGTGGCTGACACACAGGACACTGCGCTGCCATCCAGAGAGACCTGGACAGGCTGGAGAGCTGGGCAGGGAGAAACCAGAGGAGATTCAACAAGAGCAAGTGTAGAGTCTGGCACCTGGGAAGGAATAACTGTTTGCATCAGTATAAGCTGGGGGTGACCTGCTGGAGAAGAGCTCTGGGGAGAAGGACCTGAGGGTCCTGGTCGATGACAGGCTGGCCATGAGCCAACAGTGTGCCCTNGAGAAAAGAAGACGAAGGGGGGACCTTATTAATGTCTATAAATATCTTAAGGATGGGCTGCAGGGGGAAATGGCCAGCCCCTTTTCAGTGGTCTGTGGGGACAGGACAAGGGGCAATGGCTGCAAGTCAGAGCATAGGAAGTTCCACACCAACATGGGGAAGAACTTTTCCCCAGTGAGGGTGAGGGAGCCCTGGGACAGGCTGCCCAGGGGGGGTGGAGTCTCCTTCTCTGTAGATATTCCAGCCCTGTCTGGATGCCGACCTGTGCAATATGAGCTGGGGAGCTGCTTTGGCAGGGGGGTTGGACCCGATGATCTCTTGAGGTCCCTTCCAACCCCTATGATTCTATGATCAGGCTAGTAATACTTGTATGCTTTTCTGGAAAGTCTTCTGCTCCTAGATAGGGCTTTTTTTTTGAGAGAGAGTGAAGAACTTGGGTTTTATTTCTTATTACTTGACTTTGATTTGATTGGTACTAAAATTAATTTTCCCAACTTGAGTCCGTTTTGCCCATGATGGTAATTGGTGAGGGATGTCTCCTTGCCCTTATCTCAATGCAGGAGCCTTTCCTTATATTTTCTCTCACCTGTCCAGTAGAGGAGGGGAATGACAGAGTGGCACCTGGCCTCCAGCCAGGGTCAACTCACTATAATGGATATTCTGGAGTAAAGATGAGGCTGTAAATAGGATTAATAGGAATACATTTTAAATATGTGAACATGAGGGGAAAAGAAGAAAGGGAACTGAGAAAGAGATAACAAAAGTTATTATGGAAAAAGGCATGGGGAAATTTTGCTGACTGAACAAGTGCAGTGACCTTAAAAGAGTAAGTTTGATAGATCCAAAGACTTAATAACACTTGAAACCTTAAGGAGACATTTTAACAAGTGAGACACTTTAAAAATTATCAAGGTCAATTTTGATTAAGAGTTGAGCTTGTACAGTTCCAGTTCAGGAAAAAAAAAAACCCAAACAAACAAACAACAAACCTGACCCCTTCTTTGATTATCATAGAATCATTTCAGTTGGAAAAGACCTTTAAGATCACTAAGTCTAACCACCATTAACCCAGCACTGCCAAAGTCCACCACTAAACCATGCCCCTGAACACTACATCTACATATCTTTTTGTTATCTCCAAGGATGGTGACTCAACCGCTTCCCTGGGCAGCCTGTTACAGTGTTTCACAATCCTTTCAGTGAAGGATTTTTTCCTAATACCCAATATAAACATCCCCTGGCATGATTTGAGGCCATTCCCTTTTGTCCTATTGCTTGTTACTTGGGAGAAGAGACCAACCCCACCTGGCTATAGCCTTCTTTCAGGTAGTAGTAGAGAGTGGTAAGGTCTGCCCTCAGCGTCCCTGTTCTTCAGGCTAAACAACTGCAGTTCCCTCAATTGCAGCTGAATGCCCTGGAAATTGCCAAAAGACCTAACTTTCAAAGAGGGTATTATTGAATAATCCATACCTATGGTATTATAGGTAGAATTGCTACAATATTGGGTACAAGCTTTGGTTAGAAGCCTGTGTGTTCATCACATAGAAGTAAATGTGTAAAAAGATTTAGGTGGACACAATTTGAACAAGGTGGTGAATGTTTCAATGCCAACCTCAGTATAACCTCTCCCTAAAATACAACCCACATTCCTATACATTGTGGAATACCATTCATGGCAACTAACACAATGAACAGAAAGCTGCCAAAATTTAGTGATAGGAAACTAAAGGCACAGGCCTCGCTATCTTAATGCATGCCAAGGAGCTTCTTGGCTAATGCTGCCTATCCAGAGATGTTCCATTGACCTGCAGTTCTGATTTGCTGTCTTAATGGAGGTACACTTGGTCATCCGTTGGATACCTTACAGTCATATTGGAGTGTACTGGGGAGAGCAAATTAAGAAAATGGTCCAGCATCCCAGTTTAAAGCTTACCATGTCTGTAAAGGGGGAATACCCTCATATTGGTTAGGTGTCTGATGCCATAGTCTTTGATTTCAGACAAGATCTGATCTTGGATAAACTGCAAGTATACCCAGTTATGCAGTTATATCAAATAAGGCTGGCAGGATATATATGGATGTAAAATATCAGGCTGTGTGATAAGCTATGTGAAAAAAGCATCAGCCCAGGGCATTAAAATTTAAGAACAAGTAGCAAGATTGTTTATACAAAATCCAAATTAGATAACCGAATTACATATAAAGAATTTACAGAGGACAGAAATGAGAGGGAACCATACAAAAATCTACTTGTCATAAGACCAGAAGTTTCTTTTAATTCCTTTCTATCCAGATAATGTTAAAGTCTTAACACGGATGTTCAGATTCAGTCCTTTTGCATAACTTATATCCTGAGGGATACTGGGAGCCTAGCTTTGGGAATCTTTCCTTCTTTGTACTACCAACAGTCATCCTGGGGAGTTATTAACATTCAAGGCTTTCTCCTCACTCCAACCTACTGAAAAGGATTTCTTAATATTAATTTTGTCCCAAGTAACTTCAGAATTCCTCCCTCCTTGCCACTGAGCACTCCTTTATGCTTTCAGAATGATCATTTCCCTTAGGCGTATCAGGAAGAAATCATCACCTGCCCAGATGGTAAAGAGATTATTCTAAGAGTGCTCCAGAACCCCAAAATTTTAACCTGCTTTGATGTAAAACACCCTTTCCTGTCAAGCAATTCAAGAACCAGACTAATGCTTTTTTCACACAGCCTGTGTGTGATAAACAACAGTTTATCCATGATCAGATTTTATCTGAGAGCAAACACTCCAACACTTTGTAAAGGTGGGTTTGGGAAGACTACCCCTTCTGTACCCCAACACATTTCCCTTGAAAAATAGAATTTGGTGAACATCATGATCTTGCCACCCCTGGATCTGATGTGTAACTTGAGGTGGCAGCCCTAACCCCTGGCATTAGCTACTGATAATCTATCACTTGTGAATTAAATTTTCAATTTTATAACACATTTCTTCACCTGACACCACCACCCCCCAACCACCCTACTCCCCCCTTGAACACACTGTAACATTCACTGCCTGATAAGAGTAATAAAGTTACCATAGCCATTTTTAAATGCAGGCATTTGGGGAGTCCATTTGAACAGCTAAATTATCTTCTGCTCTACCTCTTCACATTATTATTTGTCTATTTAATGTCTAAACCAACTCTAAAGAACAGTTCAAGAGGAAACAATGTAATTTGTTTCTTTTTGAGTTGCTTCCGAGTGTGTCATTAACACCCTATACACAAATGCTGGTGTATAGTAGTGATGTGTCATTAAAGACTGGTGATGATCACACTAACAGGATGTTTCTTATTCATGACTGCTTAACACACCCCATTCAGCTATATTCTTCACTTATTCTGTATGTGTTTACTCTTTTTTCTCTTCCTGATGATTCAGCAGGTCTTTACTGCTCAAGCTGCCTATTTTACAAAGTGTTACATACCCTAGCCCAGCTACAAGCTATTATCAAACTGCTGAGGTTATTCAGCATGCAACAGCCTTTCAAAACGTTCAGTTTTAACATCCAACCCTCCTAATGTGAAGAAGTTGCAAAACTTGCAACACTTGTGAATTAATACAGGAGATTCTTGAATAGGTCGTTATTCCACCTGATATTACAGTTCCCACTTGTGAACCAATTACCTGCAAGCGTATTTTATGCCCGCCACAAATTTTAATCTAAAAATATAAATGTAGATTTCCAGGTTTATTGCTTCTGTTCTCAAGCTGAAGGAATACTTCTCTCTTTGCTCCCCCTGATGTTTCATAAACAGTCTGTGGGATGGGAAGAGCCAATTGACTTCCTGTAACTCCTGGTTTAATAAAGTAAACAAATTCTGCCCTCAGGTTTACTCCTAGAGCTTCAGAGTTAAGGAGATGAGAGCAGACTTTACTACTTGCTCTGCAGCTTTCTTAGCTATGTAGAAGTTTCTTATATTTCACCATTTCATTGTCTGGCAACATATTGTCTGCTCAGTGAGGATAACAGTAAGAAGTGAAATATCCTGTTATACTTACTGGCTATCCTGGAGATGACTGGATTCTGTCTTCACAGGGGAAAAAAGAGACTAGAGATTTTATTCTCTTACATATAAAGCTTTCCCTAAGCCTCTTATTCACACCAGTGCTACAAAAGACTACTGCCGTAACATTTTATGGACAAGCAGGACAAAAACACGTGGAGGATGTTTACCAAATGATACTGCTACCAGGAACTGACCATGAAACAGGAGACTTTTGGGAAAATGCCTGTCATGAAAATTAAGTGAAATTCCTGCCTCTCTAACTGCTAGTATCGGTTTTGTGGATTCCCTTGAGGTGATTTACAAACAAAAGACACTAAAATGTGGAGCAGACATGGTTATGTAATTGTGAAGTGATTTCTGCACTACAGAAGTAAGATTATCGTAGTAGTAAATTGTTTCCTTGGGTTTTTTCCCCTTATATCAGACAATAGAACATCAAATATCAAAGAATTAAGAGTCAACTTGTTTCCCATTGCTTTTACATCAGTTTTGACAGGAAGTAATTGCAGTTAGTTTGTTCAGATACAATGGTAATATTCTTTGTGTTTCTGCTGGAAAAAACACACACAACTAAATAGAATTAGTATGATAAACTTTAGTTATCGACTGTATATATCTAAGATACCAAATATATGTCAAATATCTGTCTTAATAAGTTTAATGTGGTTTGCTTCAACATTGCAAACTAAATTTAGACACATGCATTTTGCTGTGTTAAACATGCACGTTAATCTACAGATCAATTGGCCTGGTTTGACTAGAGTTATTTGCAAAGGTAACTGAACAAATTAAACTCTCCCCATTACAAAACTGCATTTGAGTGTTAAATATTTAATTGTTCAACTGGGATAGAGTTACACACTTGAAAAGAAACATAGCTGGGAACTAAAGTTGGGCTGTTCTTTGTCGTATTTTAAAGACTGTTTTCAGATGCTCTTAATCTAGTTTTATGTAGTTTTACACCATCAAATTCGCATTATGCCAAAAAACTGGTACCAGTCAAGCACCAACAAGTACTTTCGTAACACCATGAATAAACCACCCCATCACCTCTACACCTGCCAAAGCAGCTGCAGCTGCTGGAAAGCTATGCACCCACTGGGCAAGGGTGTCAATCCAGAAGAGCAGTAGCTGTGGTTGGTAAATGGGGACAGGAAAGGACCTTCCTATGTCCAGAAAAGTCTCAACACTACGAGTGTGTGAGAGACTTGTCTATCCAAGTCCTTCTAGAAGTGCCAGTGGGCTTTGGAGTTGTAGGATCATACAATTAGAGAGTCAAATAATAGTAGCATTTGTTTCCCTTAGTTGGATAAAAAGCTAGAAACTTGATGCAACTGTGTTGGAAAGGCTTATTGCATATCCACTAGGTAAAGATTATGGTCAGCGTTAGATATCAAGACGTAATTTAGATAATCACAGAATGACAGAATTGTAGGGGTTGGAAGGGACCTCAAGAGATCATTGTGTCCAACCCCCTGCCAGAGCAGGCTCCCTAGGACAGATCACACAGATAAGTGTCCAGATGGGTCTGGAATATCTCCAGCGAAGAAGACTCCACCACCTCTCTGGGCAGCCTGTTCCAGTGCTCTGTCACCTTTGCTGTGAAAAAGTTCTTCTGCATATTGGTGCAGAACTTGCTGTGCTCCAACTTGAGGCCCTTACCCCTTGTTCTGTCTCCATAGGAGATTTAGTATTAATTTTTACATTAATGCATTCTCTGTATAATTTGTTTTACTCTGAACATCTTGTGTTATTGCAAGAAATTATGTAAGATAAAATTTTAAAATTATATGAAAACTTAATGTGAACATGTCTACATACAGAATACTCTGCAAAATAAAATCATCATGATTACAGAGCAGTTAGCAGGCCTGCTCAAACATTTTCTCTCAAGTAGACTACTAGGACAGAAAACAGCAGTAGTCTACTAGGGCAGCTCACTGGAAGGCAGTTCATATTTAAATGTACACTTCTAGGTGATGGACGTCTATTACAGGGTAAAGCTGATACAGGTCAGACTTGTAAACCTGTGTTTTCTATCTCAATAACTCTGAGAGCTCTTTTTAGAAGAGGGTCAGCAACTTTTTCTTTCTTGTACACACACACAAAAAGAAAAATTTTTTTAAAAAAACCAATTTCTATGTCCTTTAAGTTTGGAAGAACGTTCTCATTACAATTTCGAGTTACATACACCAGACTACAGTACTAATTGCAAAAATGGACATAGTAGGGGGATAGAAATTCAATTATCCAGTATAAACAAAAAATAATTTTCTATGTAGGTGATGTGATAACCAGAGAGAATAAAACCACTAGATGCAGGAGTTTCTTTACAAACCCTGAGGTAATGGATAACACACATTTTAATGCACAGTAATGGAAAAGAATGAGATAGGACCAATGAATAGTTATTTGTCAATAAGGAAAAAACAAAAAAGAGATGCGAATGCAGGGGAAATAGACACATCTTCTGTTCAATATACACCTAAAATGACTAAAGTGAAATGGCTGGAGTGATTAGGGACACCGTCACAGTAATAAGGGTGAGTTATAGGAAAGAAACGTCTGAGTTGCCTCTTACGTAATAAAGAGCAGCAGTGGCCTGATCTTATACTTTTTTTAGATCTCCCTTGAACACAATCCTTTTCTGAAATACAACAAAAAAACAGACTTAACATGCAATTGTATTTCAAAATGGTTAGGAAGAAAAAACAGCAGCTGTGGAAGGATGATTTTACATCAAAATCAAAACTGTTACATAACACAAAAATTCTGAAGGCTCGTAATATTTCACTTTGACTGTAATCCCAGTCATTTCAATGCCTCAGTTTGCTTCTGTCAAATCTTTCCCTTCCTTGCCCTGATAGTTCACTTTGCATTTGCCAGCTGACAGGAGTTCTGAAGAAGTGGTTTAACAAAAAGCCACATATCCTGAAACTACTCCTAAAAAGTCCTGGAAGCCATTTTTTTTTTAGCTCTCTGAAGAATGCCCAGAGAATCTCCAGTTTCACCATTTCCCCCCCAGCATGAAATAACAAGAGAATGAATTTGTTTCAATGTAAGTCAGATTTGGCACATTTAGAATTTGACGTGTAACATGTCACCAAAAGAATACCCCCCTCCGTCCCCCACCTGCAAACAGAGTTACCCATTAACTTCTTTAGCTGAAATCAAACTTTGGCATCATCATTTCAGATTTTCTCAGGAAGCAAGGGGAGTGACAGCCAAAAGAGACTTGCAAGTAATCGCTGATAATGCATCCCATGGGTAAGAAGCAGGAAATTCTGAGACCCAAGTTTGACAGATCTTATTTAATATTATTATTATTTAGTAATTTTATTTAAATACTGCATCAAACTGAGCTGAGCACAAGTAATCACACTGCCTCTTAATAGCATAGAACATTGTTTCTTGAAGAGCAGAGGGTTATAATCTGTTTTGTAAAATGCATTAGAAGCCATAAGGGTCTTTGGTTATCAATAAAACCTCTTAAGTTTGTAGATTAAGAAGGTAGGCACAGGCTAAGCTAAATGGGAGAACCAGCAACAAACAGCATCAAGCTCAGCCTGCGCCATTACCACACCAATGCCTGTGCCTGCTTTTGAGATACCACCTAATGGCTTGAGGTGCCTTTTTCATGGCATCAGGATCAAACTTCTGACTATACAGGGTCAGAAAATGACATCAAATTGTTAATAAGATTGTTAAGAACTTTTTTCTTTTTTCTTTTTCTTCTCAAGAGGGGGTGTGTTACTGTTTGTGGTGTTCTTCCTGCCAAAATCCAGGTCAGGCTGTTAAACACTCCCTATCCAGTGCAATCTGGTTTTGTTACCGCCTGTTTTATTGGAGAGAACATCATGCTGCAGGGTATGCATTTGATAGTTAATATACTTATTATCTAAGTGCACCTTTTGCAATACCTCTGCATTTCACAACCAGGAAGCACAGTGTAGAAGGATCCCAACATTTTCAGTGTGCCCTGTTTTTTCACCAGGACACCCACCAGCAGAAGTACTAAGGTTTGCAGAGATCCAAAGGGGTTAGAACCATATCCCACCAAGCTGACTTATAGTGACCCATGTTAAACACCTATATTAGGAACACAGTGGCCTTAACTCACCTACAGAGTGGTTAAAATCTAGACTGTTTTCTGAGGAAAAAAGTAATCTTTACAGAGCCTATACGTGGAGCTGCTCCACTCAGGAGCATTGCATATGAAATTGGCTAACCAGCATTGAAGGAGGAAACAGGGTTAAGTCATTGCATATAGTGGGGTCAAAGCAGAATTGTGATGCCCTGGAGCAGCAACAAGACCACCACAGTGAAATCTGGGGCTTCAGCAGATTCTCGAGGAGAAGAGGATGTCATATCTATATCCTCTCATCCAGCAGCTCTCTGCTTGGAGCTGATTGACAGTCAGTAGCTGTCCTTGTACAAGTTGACTTTTATTGACAGAGAAAGCTGCTAGCATACGAGGTTGTTGTTGGTTTGGAGGAAATGGGGTTTCTGAACTGTGTAGGTGTTAATGCCAGCATCTTCTGCCTCCCTTTCCAGACCAGACATGTTTTCCACACAGTAATGCAAAGCTTAGTTTGCTCCTATGCAGAAAGCAACAACATTAGCATCAAAAGATCATACTAACAACACATTTGGAGCTTAGCCTTTTTGTGAGCAAGGAAACAGCTCATGTGAACATGGAAACGTTTGTTTTCCTATTGAGAATTCCCCCCAAGCATTACGGATGTTTACCTATTTGACCAATGAGCAGCTAATGGGTAATGGTAGATAATAATGTTTGGCAATTAAGGGTATGTCTTTCCACTTTAATCAGAATTTGAAGGTCATTCAGCAACATCCAGCACCTAGTGAGTCGCAAAGTCAACAGGAACCCAGGAGCTGAGCTTGGCCACCCTTTTGGCAAGAAAACTACCACCTGGTGAACAACTTTGAAAGACTACAAGAACTTATCTGGTTAGCAACCAGGTTGTGAAGCCCTTTGTTCTCACAAAGAATAAACTAGAGATACTTCTCTGCAGTGACACCAATTGGAGAGGGCCTAAGGAGGACATGAGGTGCAGGACAAAAGGAAGCAACAGTGCTTGTGGTACAATGCCCAGCTCCACATGCTTCCCTTACAGTTCCCTGCCAGGTTCTCAGGTATTGAAAAATGATTTGTTTGAAGGTCATCCATTATTTTGTGCTTAAATGAAGTTTCTGGTGAAGTGTTAGTCATTCACAGAAGAATTAAACCATCAGAGACACAGCTTCATGCCAAAAGATTATAATATGGTTACGCTGGGCCCAAGGCCAAAGGGAAAGTAGTTTGTGAAGCCTAGTTAAAATGCTTGAAGAGCAAAAGAATTTTCTAGACTTTATTCTATCCTTAAAATCAACACCCATATGCACACACACACACAGAGACTTTAAGCGTTACATATTTGTTTGCAGGCTGTTTAATCAGCTGAATTAAAAAGCAGTTACTGCAAACTGCATACACTCATAAGAAGTTTAGAGAGTCCAGTGGATTTAGTGGCATTGTATGTTACTTGATCTTGTCCTTCTCTGCAGGAATATTCTCTTGAATATTCTACGTCCAAATTTTGAGCTAAGGAAAGCGACTAGTCTATGAATGACAGATTCAGGGCAAAACAATCAATGATCCTAAATCAGGGAAAGATTTAGGATGCTATTTATGAGGCAGTGTGATGATTTGAGGACTTGTCTACATTACGTGCTGGAATGTAGTGCAAAGATCCTGAGGCCAGTACCACAGCTGAAGGCAGCATAGCTGGGCAAACATGGCTCTGTAGGACTGGAATTAGTAGCTGTGCTCATTGCTGTTGGTTGTGACTGGATGTGGGGGACAGAGGGGGCAGTGCAGACAATGGATGAGTAGTTCTGGGTAGCGACTAGGAAGGGAGAGGTTATTCCTGGTAGACTTCTTCAATGGAATATATTTTCTTTCCTCCTCTTAGAAACCTTTCCCCATCCCCAGCTTTTTCCCCAAGTTTATGTTTATCACCTTTATTGTATGGAATACGTCCTTTCTTGTATTAAGCCCTAATGCCTGCCAATAGAAAGGTCATGCCATTCATGCTACTAGGAGACAGGTGTCATGGTCGCAAAGATCGTGTCAGAGGTAGTGGTGGAGCACTGTCACACCACAGGAATTTTTGCTGAAGATTCTACTGAGATGCCACTTCCTTAGGCTCTCAATGTCCTAGTATGTCCAAAGTAGAAGACAGAAAGAGCTCTGCTGCAGGCTGGATGGAGCTCTAGCAAGCTTGGAGGGAGCATGTCTGCAATTTACAAAGTTACCCTGTGCTTTTGGGAAAGGCAGTTTTGGAAAAAAGCATTAAAGGAGGAGAATCCATCATGATTTTAAATCTCTTGATCAATTTATGTGACTTTCTCCACTGCAAATAGACTAGAAACATTTTGATAAAAGCAGTCTAGTCCAACAGTTGGGCTCTTGATTAACCTTTGCTGTTCTCTTTAGTCCCTACATTGAAGAAAGAAACAGTTTGCTGTGGGGTCCTCCAAAGTCCCCATGTACCTTTGATGCTCAGTAGATCCAAAAGCACATGGTTGGGATTGTAAGCAAGAAATAATGAATAAAGGAAAGTCAGGAAGTCATCAATCTAGAAAAAAAAGTAAAAGTTTTGGCTCCTCCTGGCAACTGATTAAAGGCTAACACAGCAGTTTGGCTGGAAAGACTGCGTCCCTCCCAAGCCTCAAGGTAAGCAAGTATTGTAAAAGCTTTAGAGGAGCAGTTAGCATAGATGGGCCCAAACAAAATCTAAGCAACTCTTCAGCTATGAGGTGTGTTAATCTTAGCTATGGATCAGTGCTCTGCAGCTCAGGACAACTGTGAACAGAGGAATTTATGCAATATCTTTAAACATAAAAACTGATGCAATATACCATACGCAAGACAACAAACAAGTGATATCCACACAGGGACATGCACGCACATTGATTTGATTTCTTTCAATACAGGTAGCTTTGCCATTCAAAACAGCTGCCCCAAATGGATTAAAGAGAAGTGCTCCACATAGAACAGGGCACCATTTACCATGTGGGAAATGACCTGTGAAGTGGATTAAGTTACAGATCTGAAGATACAAAGGTATTATGCTCACTGTCTACATCGATGATTATTGAACTTTATTACAAATGGTAACAATCCTATAGAACAGATGCAAGAGAAGACAGTTGTTACAACACTGTAGGTAAGGCAGTACAGATAAAGGGCATGTGGATAACGAAGACAATTCTCATCTTCTCTCTCCTCCTCTATCATAATTTTGGAGATGAGGTCACTGTGTGCAGGAAAGGAGTAAAATGCAAGTTTATCTCATGCAGTCAAAAAAGCTAGGAGAATTACTCCTCCCACCACTCCTTATTGTATTTTCTGAGTCACTGAAGGACCTATTGTAGAAGCCAACTCTTGTCTAGGGCTACATCCTAATGTTGGTTGCTGCAATCTAGCTGTAGCTGTTATTGCTATTCACATAGAGCTATGTGAAAAGAAAAAAGTAATAAATTGCTCTATGACCTTGTTCCCACCACGAATGTGCTATTCTAAGGGATCTCTTGCTATATTATTTTATAAAAACCCCGTGGCATTACCAGTATTTCTACAGAAAGCTGGAGTTTAAGCACTACTCCAGAATGAAGACAGCAAAATCTTCATGACAAATGCTTTAACAATTGCATGTAAGGAGGGTGTGCAAGGAACTAACGTGGGGCTGTGCGTTAGTCTAGATGGAAAGAATAGGAATTTAGAGTATCATTATTTGACAACAAATCATGTATCAGATTCGTGTTGGCCTTTACTGACATATGAAATGGAAACTAAGAGAGGGTTGAAGTAGTGTGGAAAACCACCCTTACATTTTCCCAGAAAAAACCCAACCACCCTTCTATTATGATGGCAACATAGTGTATTTGAGAACTGGGCAGGACCTATAGCAGGAAAGAGTTTAAAAGGCTTTTACATTCTTTTGATCATAAGTGGGAAAACTACAGCTCAATATCACTAAAAGCTTGAAAGGAATTCTTCCCTTTCAAGGAAAAATAAGAATACAGAAATAACCTCACTAACATTCAAAGGTTGTCACATGTGCCAGCATCATCTGGATTTAAGAACAAACAGATTAACAGGATCACTTAAAAAAAACCCCACCAAAACCAAACAAACCAAAACCAACAACAAAAGAAATCAAACAACAGAAAAGCCTCCAACTCAAATCTTCCAAACAACAACCCCAAAACTGCAAATAATAAATCTGTTTTCAATGAAGAATCCAGAAGAAACTGTGAGTACCTATATTGCCAACTTTACACAATACATATCATATATAATTATCAAATCAGATATATATGAACTTCTTTGGGAGAAACCAGTAGGAGAGCAAAGGATGGAATACTTTTAATTATAATGCTAAAAGAGTCCAAGCTAACTATAGATTTAAGGGAACATCAGGGTGGCAGGAAGATGCAACCCTGAGAATAACTAATCTGTTTTCAACATCAGATCTTACTATGACTGTAGCTGCCATGACAGAAAAATCAAATGTGTTTTTAAATGAAACAATTGGACAACAACATGTTGGACTGAGCTTCTTGTGAAAGTCTATTTCGTTTCCACTAAAATTCAGTAGATGCTGGGCACCTGGGCTTCACCGGACTCAGAAAAATCTCAGCCTTAATTTTTTGCTTTAAAAGTCTAAGGGATAATTTTTCCAGAGTTAAGTGAATTTGAGAGAGGAACTCTTGCGAAATCACCACCGATTATGTTGCTTTGGTAGCAGGAGATCAAACAAGTCATTACCAGATTAAGCATATTTTTCATTCTTTGGAAGCTTTGCTCGATCACATGGCTCAGGTAGTTAATGTAAAACCTAGCCCCTTTGAGGTTCTTACTATTGTACAGAGACAAACAGCTCTAAACACTGTTGGGCATTATGCTTTTATAAGCTACTGGATCTCTTTTAACTTTTCTCAGTAAAACATTGCCTGTTAAATAGAAAAGCAAGTCAAACATGACAAGGCATTTAAAATGTTTACAACAACAACCAATAAAAGCACAGAAAACCCAAACAACCCCTCCAGAATAATTTCTTTG
>VZTU01032781.1:333-36619 GCA_013400835.1 Zapornia atra | reverse complement strand
AAAAACCCTTTTTATTATCCTATTATTCAACTATCCTATTTATTATCCTACTATTCAACTGAGTCCAGCTCAGCACATGCTCTTATTTTGGTCTAAATCTGGTTTCAGTTTGTCCCAGATACTGCATTTTAAAATTATAGCTACTAAACATTAATTATTTCTAATGGCACTAAATGTGACAGAATTAATCATTACAAAGGAACTTGGCAAAGTTGTTGTAAGCAGCAACCTAGGAAGTTAGTTGCCTGAGTTTTCGATGGAGAAAGCCTGGAGAATATACAACCCCACATTGCTACTCTTTCCATGAGATTCATTGGTCTTGCAGGAAAAAAAAACCCACCAGACCTTTTATCTTGTTTGGCTTTTGCTCACCTGAGGTGAATTCACAGGGGCAGAAGAGGCTTTTGGAGAAGGCTTAGATGGTGTTTTAACTTTCAAAACTATAAACTCCTCAAATGGGCTACAGTGCCTTTAACCAGAGTAGGCGAGAACTTTCTGTAAGGTTTGAAGATAAGGGCAGGACTGGGATGCAAACTGTGAAGCCTGTTTCTGTGTCTTTCCTTGCTGTCTTTCCTTCAAATAGTCAGTTACTGAGATGCTTTCAGTAACATTCAGATAATAATACTTGTTTCCAAATTGTTCACTTACCCCATTCTGTTAAGCAAACTCTTGGTAACAAAGAAAGTTGAAATAAATTGCAAACAGATTAAGGTATTTTTAGAACATTTTTCTATGTGAATTGTGGTTAAATAGACTCCCAGCATTCCTGCACAACAATTGTAAGGCTGATGTGTGCTATAATGCATAGGGATAAGCTATCAGTTTTTTCATCTTTTTTCATGCCTTTTTTTACCATATCAGATCACTGCTTATGATTTAAACTTAATCCGTATTTGCATAATTGTGTGAGGTAGATTTTTGTCTGTGATGGGAAGATCTAACTTTTGAAACAGGTACAGAACAAAGCAAAAATGAAAACCAAAGCAGATCCACGCAGGTTTCCTGGTATGCTGTTTTATTCCTGAATTTGTTGGGTAGGCATGTTGTTAACAGAAGACATGCATGTTTTCAACCAGATCATTTTTTTTGACAGGAAAACATTACCTTCACAGAAATAAAATATTTTTATCAGTGTTACAGCTGCATCAGTGTTGGTAGCTATCCAAAGGGAAAAAAAAGAAAAAAAAAGAGAAAAAAAGAATTCTTTCTTGTCTCTTAAAAATGGCATCTCATCAAAGAAACCAGAAACATATCAACATTACAGGTGATAAGACAAGAGAAAATGGCCAGGGAAGGTTCAGATTAGATGTTAGCAAAAAATTTTCACTAAAACAGTTGTCAGGGCCTGGAACAGGATGCCCAGGGAGGGGGTTGAGTCACCAACCCTGGATGTGTTTAAAAAAAGGGTAGATGAGGTGCTTAGGGATATGGTTTAGCAGTGTTTGGAGTTGATGATCTTTTCCAGCCTTGTAATTCTGTGTGTCTGTGTATCTGTTGTCATTCTGTCATCCTAAGGTTGGGATCAAAAACCTGCTGCAAGTGCTACCTTTTTCATGGGAAGGGGTTTCCTTTCTCTGGGCAGTTCTGCTTAATGATTTACTGGCAGTGCAAACTGCATGGTTCACTGTTCAGACCAGCCAGACTTTGTCTCAGAGATGAGCCAAACATGATCAAATCTGTCAAGCTGATTTCTCACATGGGACACATTAGCTGCAACTTTTCAAATGCAGGAATTTTTATTGAGTGCTATCTCTTTTGAATAATTCCTCAGAGATTTGTATCCTGTAGTATAACCTTATCAGCATGCAGTGAAATTGTCTAACTGTGTATAAAATACAAGGACAAGGAGAAAGAAATATTGTAATTCTTAAATGTAGTTTTGCACCTTCTAAAAGCTTTTTCATCCCTGTAGCGTGGAATCTCAAATCTCTTCCTTTGTAACCATAGATTCTGTAATTCTGTTTTCTCCCAGCCCCACTTTGGCTCAAGTTTCAGATTTTATTTCTATTCCATACATGCTCTATTATCTCTGCTTTGAGATCTGGAAAAGGAAAACATCCCCAAACCCACTAATGCTGTTTGGCATAGTCCGTTAGGAATCCAAGTTCAAGATTTCTTTATCTTTTTCAGTTGAGATTTTTTTTTTTCTTATTTCTGTTTTTAAGTACATCTCTTTACTCCTTAACAAGTTTTCTCATAAATTCTGCACTTTCCCTGGGGATGTGTTTTGTGTGAAATAGTGTGACTTAGTTTGCACTTTTAATATAGTCTTCCTTCTTACGTGAGCACAAGAGGCCGCCTGTCTTAAAGATGCTCACTGGGAATAGGCAGTCAATGAGTATGTGTATGTCTGTGAGAAACTTTGCAGATTGCCTCAATGTTTGAGACAGCTCACACAGGTAATGAAATGTAGGGCCTGAAGAGAGTGACTAAACCGAGATACCTATTTAACATGGTAACTCCTGAAGTGAATAAAGGACCAGCATGAGTGCTTCAGCACAACAGTCTGATGAAGATTCAGAGGAGGACTTCCAGGTGATTAGGAAGTATTTCAAAATAGGGGACCCAGGATAAATGTGACCTTAAACAATAACAGTGGCTGCTGATGGATTCACTGTGTTCCCTCTATGGTACTTTGATGCTGAGGTGCTTTCCTGAGTCTTCAGTTTGACTATATGCACTTTGGCAAAACAGTTCTCTAGACCTTCCCTTCATTATATTATGCCAGTCACATCTATTTATCTATCTATATATTTATAATAAAATATCATGAATGTTTGCAAAATGCTTGGAAGTTTACATCAGTATTGAGTGAAGTGCTCTGAAGTGAAAGGTGGTAAGTAACCTAGAGCACTGTTGAAGGCATGTAAATGCTGAGAACCGCAATCTGTGACAGGAGCCTTACTTAACTGTGAAACAGTATGATTTAGTGGTGACAGCATTAGTTTAACAGTTGCATGCTGACTTACCTTTGCACATTTTTGTGTAGCTCAACGAAAGCATGCTGAAGGGGTGGGAGTCCACAGTCTTCTAATGCCATCAGTGAAAGACTGCACAATTCTAAACCCTATGTTTGGGACCTTTTCCAAAATGTGACATTCCCACTGCTGGCAATGCAAATTCTACAGATGGGCTATCCTATGGGACAGACAGAGCATGCATTGATGGTAAAGTTGTGGTTCGTTGGGTTTTGAGGGCAGCTGGAAATGTCATAACACGTGCTTTGAGATTTGGCTTGTCATTGTCTAGTGAACCACACTGGAAGACTGTGAATATGTCACCTTCCAATTATGTTGACCATAGAAGCTGTTGCTGCCAGATATGGACCATGATTGCAAGCCATATGCCACCTCTCCCTCTGATTTGTTGAGCCTGCCTAACCCCATTTCAGTCCAAACAAACCAGGTTTGAAACAGTCTCAGTAAATTTGGCCCATTTGACTGAAACAAGGTTAGGAAGCAGCTCAGCAAGATAAGGTTCCTAGTGCCTCTTTCATGGTTATCTTTGATTTCTATCTTTCTCTTTCTTGATTTTTATTTGTGCGGGTTTGTTTGTTTTGAGGGTTTTTTTGGCCATGATTAATAAAGTCCAAGATGAATCTATTCTTTCTTAGAGCTTATTTATTTACTCTCAACAGAAAATGCATGTAGGGCTGGAGGAGTTTTTTGATCTTTTGAATAAGAGAAATGGCTACTTTATTTGCTTTTTTAATGTCCACATCAAAAGTTTTGAAAGGAATATTGCAGCTGTTGAAATACATGAACATGGCAGTGACTTTTTGCACTTACTTGATGCAATGGTTGTTTTTTCTTCATTACTTTTTATTAAGGATTTTGGTAAATAACAATTATAAACTCATTAGTCTGATTATTCTAAATGGAGCAGATAAATGGATATTTCTTCTGATAAGGATGCATGTAGTAAATGGCTGATAGATGGAGTTTAGAAGAGGTTTTGGTTGAGATATTTCACAGTAATTATGCTACTCAAGAAAATAATTCACTCAGTCTTATTGATGGAAAATTAGAAGCTTCCATTCTACAAATCTATTATGTAATACACTTAGACATGTTGATTGTGATAGTTTGTTTTGAGTGTTTTGTCTGAGCATCAATGATTAAATTGTGCAGTAATATGAGCTTAATGACAACCATTGAAAGAGATGACCCTTTGCAGAATGGTTTAACAGTCTGGATCTTTTGACTCTTGCAAAACTAAGAGAAATCGACTCATGCAACTAGCATGAGTGAAAGGATGTGTAAAAAATAGGAAAAAGGTTTCTCTTGGAATGTGAATCTCTTTTCTTGAGGTTTTCTGGATTTTAATGGCTTTGGATAGGCCCAAAGGAGAGTCTTCTCATATTTTGATAGTTCTTCATCCTTTAAAAATGTACCACAACAACACCTCAGGGAAGTGTAAAGTCATGTCTAGTCATAGAGTAGACACACAGTAAACAGCAGTGATAAAGGATTCTGCAAAATATCTAACCAGTGGAGCGAATTGTTGACAAGGAGGGAAAAATAGCAGAGAACTATTTGAATAAACAGGTATAGGGAATGGGCAGCAGTAGATTTAATCAAGGTTAACAGGGGCTGTAGCCTCCCATTAGCATTGTCGTATGTGGAATTTTTTTACCTCATATTGTGGGTGTGCCTCTGTAGGTCCTGCATCCAGATGTATTGACCTTGCCTATAAAGCTGAGCCTGGTGATTGATGATCTACTTGATTTAAAAGGGAACTATATACGTTTTGCAGGGATCAAACACTTGACCTTGAGATGCAGAAATAGACTATCTTGAATTTGCATGCAGATGTGCAGTTTATGGCTTCACAGAGCTGTTATCTCAATACATATAAAAAGATTGCCAGAAACTAGTGATTATTGAAAATGGTTCATACTGGCGATGAAGAACATGAAACTGAGACCAAGTCATATGCTGAGATAAGGAGTTTCCTAAGCAGTCTAGTCTCACAAGCTGGAAAATAGGAAGGGAGAGCAGAACAAAACTCCCATGATCCAGGAGGGAATGGTTAGAGACCTGCTAGGCCAATTAGACATTGACAAGCCTATGGGTCCAGATGGGTTCCACCGGAGGGTATTGAGAGAGCTGGTGGCGGTGCTAGCCAAACCCCTCACCAGCAGTCCTGTCTGACTGGGGAAGTTCCACTCAACTGGAGGCTGGAAGATGTTACACTCATTTACAAGGCCTGTCAGTCTGACCTCAGTGGCAAGGAAGATGATGGAATGGGTCATCTTGAGTGCTATCACACAGCACATGCACGACAACTGAGTGATCAGGACCAGTCAACATGGGTTTATGAAACCAGGTCCTGACAAACTAACCTGATTGCCTTCTATGACAAGGTGACCTGCTTAGTGGATGAGGGAAAGGCTGTGGGTGTAGTGTACCTTGACTTCAGTAAAGCCTTTGACAGAGTTTCTCACAGCATTCTGATTGAGAAACTGGCTGTCACTGGCCTGGACAGATGGACCCTCTGGTGGGTAAAAAACTGGCTGCATGGGCGGGCCCAAAGGGTTGTGGTAAATGGAGCTAAATCCAGCTGGAGGCCTGTCAAAACTGGCGTTCCCCAGGGCTCAGTCCTAAGTCCAGTTCTGTTCAACATCTTTATCAATGACCTCAATGACGGGATCGAATGTTCCCTCAGTAAGTCTGTGGATGACACTAAGCTGGGAGGAAGTGTTGATCTGCTTGAGGGTAAGGAGGCTCTTCAGAGGGATATGAACAGGCTAGATGGATGGGCTGAGATCAACAGGATGAGCTTCAATAAGGACAAGTGCAGAGTCCTGCACTTGGGACATAACAACCCCATGCAGCACTCCAGGCTTGGGGAAGAGTGGCTAGAAAGCTGCCTGGTGGAGAAGGACCTGGGGGTGTTGATTGACTGCAGACTGAATATGAGCCAGCAGTGTGCCCAGGTGGCTAAGAAGGCTAATGGCATCTTGGCTTGTGTCAGAAACAGCATGGCCAGCAGCTTCTGGGAGGTGATTGTGCCCCTGTACTTGGCATTGGTGAGGCTGCACCTCAAGTACTGTGTTCAGTTTTGGTCCCCTCACTACAAGAAAGGCACCAAAGTCCTGGAGCGTGTCCAGAGAAGGGGCGGCCAGACTGGTGAAGGGGCTGCAGAGCAAACCTGCTGAGAAGCAGCTGAGGGAACTGGGGTTGTTTAGCCTGGAGAAGAGAAGGCTGCAGGTAGCTCTTATTATTGCCTACAACTACCTGAAAGGAGGTTGTAGAGAGATGGCTGTTGGTCTCTTCACCCAAGTGACAGATGATAGGATGAAGGCAAATGGACTCAAGCTGTGCCAGGGCAGGCTCAGATTAGACATTAGGAAAATGTTCTTCACTGAAAGGGTTATTGGGCTGCCCAGGGAGGTGGTTGAATCACCGACCCTGGATGTGTTTAAAAGACAGGTAGATGTGGTGCTCAGGGATATGGTTTAGGAGAGGATGGGTATGGCTGGACTCCATGATCTCAAGGTACAGACCTTTGTGATTCTGTCATTCGATCCATCAACTTTCTTCTGGAGGTGTATGTGGAGGTAGGTGCCTTTCTTAGGTTCTACTTGATGCATTGGAGTTTAGTATGATATTGAAAGTGGAATCTGGACATGGCCTATAAATCTATAGGCTTGGTGGTTTTCCCCACAGGCAGGAGTCTGAGAGACACCCAGCTCCCAGTCTGACTTTACCCACTCACACTGGAGAATAGCGTGGATGATCCAGGCAGCTCTTTTGCTTTCTTTGGTGAAGCTGTTGTTCATTAGTGTAGGACTTGGTGTAGAACTAGGGCAGTGCAATGGGCAGTTATATGCTCTCATCTGCAAACAGACTGAAAAGCCGAAAGTGTGGGTAGATTTTGTAAATTGGGGAAAATGGCTATAAGTAATTGATTGTTTCTAAGGTGAAGGACAGATTTTACTCCTGTCAGGTTGCTCTGTCCTGAAGGAGAGAGAGAGGAGAGGGTCTTGTCTTCCATGGGAGAGGACCCAGGGCAGGACAGTGGGTGCTGGGCATTGAGCAGTGCTGTCCTCTGTGAGGGAGCACTGTGGAAAGGGTAGAAAATTCACCCCTCTGGGTGCAGAGGGTATGGAGGGAGCTGCATACCTATTTCTGGAAGCAGAAGATGAAATTTAAAATTCTGGCTGAATAACAGAGACAAGTCTATGCCAAGCCTGACGTTTCTGGTCAAGGAGATTAATGGAGCAAGAAGACAGCATAAGCTCAAGCTTCAGGTACAACCTGAATGTGATATATTAACTCATACTGCTAAAGGCATAGCTGAAACAAAGGTCCACATACTCATGCTAATTTTTCTTAAACAACTTGATGGGTTAGTTTTGCCCATACATGTTTTTAAGTCATGGTGTTATGCAAAATCCCTTTACCATAAGGTAAACAGCAGCCCTTAATTTTGGCCATTGCTGACCTTCTCTCTGGGTATATCCTCTTAAGAGGATTGTTTTTACTCCAGTCCTTCTTGTCTTCTTTTTTCAGAGACAGCAATGTTAGCTGTGTAACTGCTTGTTTACACATGGTGTCTTGACCTGGAACAGATATTTTCAAGCTTTTACCAAAGTGATGGAAAGGTCTCCAAACCCTTAATAGATTCTGAAATATCAGATTAATGACTGAAGACTGTAACTTAAAGATTGTGGGCATTTCTTCCTCTGTAAATTACTGAATAAATTTACATGTTCTTAGGGAAAAAAACAAACCAACAAACCTGTCTCTACTATAACATGGAAGCAGGCTAAGTTTCTATCAGTTTGAGGATCTGGGAATTTTTGGGCACTGGGGAAAGAACTCTAAATGAGGAAATACTTGCATTGTTTTTCATTCAAAATTACAGAGCTTTTCATACTTTTAGGTTTTCTGGTTGCATTTTTAAAGTTAGCTATTTTGGTTTTTAGTCGATTTTTATACAGTTCTGTTTAGGTAGTACTAGGAGAAAAAAAAACAGGGCTTTTCAGTTGTGTAAGTTACAGAAGGTCCGTTTGCCCGTGATTAAACTGGATTTAGGTAACAAATAATCGGTGTACTTTGTGGGGTGCTTGGAGTCACTGTGTCGTTGATTTGGGAAAATGGTTGTCTGGCAGGGAAAGACGGGGTGTCAGCAGGTCCTAATCCCCCCTTTGCTGCTCCTCTCTTCCCTGGCCAGATAAAGTCCCTGCTTCTCGGACCCCCAGAGCTCCCAGTCCCGCTGGCACGAGGAATGCCACTGGATGGCAGCATTTTCCCATGTAACTCTGCAGAGAGGCAGGGGAGATGATCATTAAGGGGGGAAAAACGATTAAAAAAAAAAAAAATAAAAGAGTGGGGATAGAAGAAGAAATCGTGTTGGAGGTTGCCACTTTGAAGACCAGCATGCATCTTTGCTTCAGTGTAACTTATGCAAATCTCCTTTGCTGTATTTGCCTCTCTTCTTTTAATTCCTTTGCAGATAGGATAGTAAATTGAAATGGGGAAATCAAAGGCAGGGTCTGACTTGATTTTTTCCAGTGGTTTTCTAATTAGGGGATCTGTTCTAAATTGGAAGCTGTCTGCGGTCTCTGAGAAGATGAGCAGTGTTCATGGGTTCTCTCCAGTCTCTTTTTTTACCATTATTGCCCATACATTTTTGGCTGGTTTTGCTTACTCCTCAGAAAGCAGGTTGACTTGCTTACCCTGTGGTTTGTCCAGAGCACTTAGATGAGATGCACAAACTTTAACACAAGCATCTTAGTTAACTTCCATCAGCTATTGGTTTACCTTGTGAATGACACAACACCTTTTCTCCCACTCTTGGCACATATGGAGGGCACTGCAGCCCTCTTCCTTTCTTTGCCTTTTGGGCACAAACACTTCCCACATGACCTGCTTCCAGCATTCCCTTGGATATACTGCAGCTTATTTACCTAAGACTATTCAAACCCCTGACTTAGGGTCCCGAGGAGACGGACCATGACAGAAATTCCTCTGTGGTCAGTTCCAGGTTCACCTTCCAAGGCTGACCCAGCTGCTTCTGCCCGGCTCTGCCTAGCTTTTTTATAAGCTCCCCATCAGGTTGTGGGTTGGAGGCGAGCATATAAAATAGGAGGAGAGCTCAAGCTTGTAAGCTTGACAAAGGGTCAGCAAAATAGATTGTTGTAAATTCTGCAGTATGATATTCTAAGGAAGATTAATAAAGAGAAATATATGTAACCTACTATTATCAGTTAATGATGGGAAATTATTAGATAGGGGGATGTGTGTGTGTATATCAAGATAGATATGTATCTATGTATAACTAAAAAGCAATGGCTCATGTATGCTGACCCAGATAATGGGAAAATAAGTAGCCTCTGATGGAATTAGCAAAGTCTCTTGCTTTGGAGGTATTTACTTTTTATTAGTTTATTTATTTTTACTTTATTTTCCCTGCCTCTTCCTGTTGTTGGGAAGATATAATTTAGTCTAGTCCAGCAGTCAAATCACCTCTGCTGGCCATGACATGAGGTGGAAACAACTGTGGCTAATCAAGGGTAAGTATTTCAAAATATGTGAAATATCTTCTCTTACTTAGACCCAAGCTAACCTATTCATGGGTGCTTGAGCAAAACTCTCTTGGTTCTCTTTGGAGAACTGGTGCTCACAGTCTGTTTCAATACTGCAGAAAAAGCTCTTATAGCATTTTAAGGCTCGATGTTTCACTTTTTTCTAGTTTTGTGTCACTTCACTCCTCACCATGGCTTCCTTAACACTTGAAACTATTTTATATTAAACAATGTAGTTTAGTTTGGGAAAGGTGGGTGGTTTAGAGGAATGTCACTGTTCAGTTCTTTAAGGGGATTTGGAAGGTCAGAGAGAGGAGATAAATTGTTCTTTCTTGCAACAATTTTAATTTGATTTGATTGATTTTTCTGTGTGCCTGTAAGTTAGCTTTGCCTAACTAATCTCAGATATCACGAGTGTACATAACTGACAGGTATCTGCCAAGCATTCCCCCCTTTGCCATTTCAGATACTCTGCTTCCTCATCATGAATACCTACCCTGGTTTTAAAGAAAGTTCTGCACTTATTGCTGGTTTCCAGGTTATGCTGTTCTGACTGTTGTGGAGAGCATTGCTAACGTTATTGCTGAGCATTCAAGACTGACAACTTACATTCTCAAGCTCCTTTTATTTTCTCCTTTCATCCTCTCCCATGTCATTGGTCTAATTTATTTTCTGCTCTCCTTTGCCTTATTTCCTAAGATATGCATGTTGAACTGGCCAGATGTTGTTCAGCTTCTGACCTTATCTGGACAGCTACTGAATCACAAACACCAGAGAGAATAAGAGAGCTGCAAATAGCCTTAATAATGTGCCTGGTACTTGACCATTAGGATGAAAAGAGAAACAAGTAACATAATGGTACAGGTAGCAGCTTGCAAGGGAAGGAGACTGCAATGCATGTCAGGCCTTTTAAAAATAAAGAAAAGCCAGGATTGTTTGGTGGGTAGTGGGTTTGGGGTTTTTTTTGTTGGTTTTTTTTTTCTCTGTGGGAGTAGGGGTTTGAAATGTCACTTTCAAAACGAAAGGTCTTTGGATGATGTGTCCGTTGCACTACTCAACACCACCACAGTCGTGACAGTGTTGGTGGCCTTGAGTTCCTTAAACACTGCTGTCCAAAGAAATGCCAGTGGCTATTGCAGGGCTTGACTTACCTTCTGAGAGACCAAGCTGCTGATTTCCCAGGAAAGCAAAAGGAAGCTGACAAATCTTGAGCATTAAGGCAGCTTAAGGTGTCCTTGGCTGTTGTGCCCTACAGCATGGTGGGCCACTGGTGGGAAAATTAATGATGTTTTGGCTGGGCCATTTATAGAAGTGTGGTCTGTGGTGAAAAACAAACCACCAGAGTAACTGTGAGAAATGTAAAACTCTGGAGTTAAAACCATCTGCTCTGTCTGTGTGGTGAAAACCTAGTCTGTGAGGAGAAAAGGTACTGAGACTTTGTTGTCTTAAAGGTTGCTGTTGATATGTAGTGATCAAAATTAAAAAATAGTGTACTGGATGTTTTAGAAGAAAAATAAATTTGTGCTCTATATAGATAAATAGATCATTCCTATCAGCTACAACACCTTATAAAGCAGATAAATTTGCTCACGGTTGGTTAAAGACTTCTTTCCCTCTCCTTCTCTTCCACCTACTGTATTTGGAAGGTGTCTATAGCTACATCACTTGCAAGGCCACACTGGGAAACTGTAAACACAAAAGCAAGGTGTCTGAAAGAGCTAATGCCTCATCCTGAAAGGCTGGTATGTACATAGGGTCAATAATGTCTAGACTTTGTGCATTATGTACAAGTGTGATTACAATTAATATTTTTGAAGCAGACTGCTGTTAGAGTGATCTGCTTTCCACCCCACTGTTTAGACAAGGTAACTGCTGCACATTTGTTCACCTGACTGCTCCCTGCTGGGTAGGATTAGAAATGTCCAACTTGGCATCACAATCATAGCCTGTGATTAATGGATCCACCTTTGACTGGCAGTGTACGGGGCTTTCGAGCAGGGCAGAATTGGGTCTGTGCCCAATTGAGTCTGTGTGACTGGGAGGTACTGAGCAGCCTCAGAGCTCACTGACTGCTGTAACGCCTCAGTAGGTTTAGGTTTATGGCACTGGATACTGTATGATTGTGACCCTGGTTTATTAGTGAGGTAATCATGCACGTGATGATGTCCTCTGTTACGAGGCAGTGTGAGACAGCTCCCTTGTTTTATCCCAGTTAATTACCATTCAAGGTATATGTGTGATGTTATTGAGGCAGAGACTGATAAGGCAGTTGTTTCATTTATGCCTGTTCTCTCTGTGTTTTGTTGTTCTCAGTTGTGTTCAAGACAGAAGCAAAGAGGCAGGCATTCTTAAACCATAGCAAAACATAAAGAAATGTGTGCAGTATCACCATAGTTATACTGCTCGCTTGTCTCTCTGCTTTTCACATCTATATGTTTAATTGTGTACACTTAAGCACACACAGCTTCTAAAGGTATTCCAGGGTAGAAATCCTATTTGCTGATCTTGAACATATCTCCATTTCTGTTTTAACAGACAGCTATGGTTGCAAACACTGTAACACGCAGACATTGGAACCACATCATTGCTAGCAGATTAAAGGCATGAAATAATAAAGCCTGAACAGGAAGGCAGTGTCACAGAACTGGCTTCCCCTCATCTCCACTGCTTTTTTTAAAATAACAAAAAGCAAGATAAACCCTAAACCAAACCCAGAAAATCCTGATGATTTGTTATGAGGCCTGACTCACGACTTTGACCAAGTAAATACCACTGGAGCAGGGAGGAGCTTTTCTCATCCATGTCCCTGGAATCCGGGTATCCTTGTCTGCCAAGGACACTGCTCTCTCCCCTTGCAGCCACCTTGAGCCTAGTTCCAGAGCCTGGTAGCTCCCAGGAGCGTTCTGAGTGTGCAGCAGAGGTGATGCTACAAAAGCAGTGCCTTGTCTTTCTGCTCTTACTGCTAGATGGTGCTCTTCACATCTAGCACATAATTATTCTAGCCCTTTTTGAAAACATAAACACAATCAAAAAAAAGTGTATGGGCTGAAGTGACAGCTGACCTGGGCACTTCTGTGCAGAGCTAGAGAGGTCTGTGTGGTCCCTTTACAGCACAGCTGTAGTTTATTCCTGAGAGTAAATCGATACATGCACAGATGTAGTAGCAGGCACAAATCCTGTAACTTTGTTTCAATCTCTGTTTGCAGCCTTGGCCATTGCAGGGTTTTGTTGATTTTCCCAACTCTTGTCAGCCTCCCTCCTTCACTCCCCTTGTGAAAAATGGGGAGAGGGGTTTGGAGCTTGCTGAGAAAGTTTGTTAGAGGGGAATGTGTCCGTGACCAGTGTCTGCGAAGCAGCTACAGATGGAGACCACTCCTTGTACCACTCTCCATGCAGAGGGTGCAGCAGCCAGCGACTGTGCTGCCTTTTGGAAGCAGTCCTAGGGCTAACAGTGTAAGATGAAATATCTTTTAGCCTCACTTGGACTCCTAAGCCTGCAATAGCCGTTGGTGACTAGTGAGAGATAAATTGCATGTTTTTCCTCTGCTGTCCTTTTATAACAATTATGTCTTAACAGTGGGAGGAAAGGGGATAGTTAGAAGTAGGTTTAATCCCAAAGGGATTCTTCATTTCCTCTAACTATGGTGCTTGCCTGTAGCTCTGTTCCTGTTCCCTCACCCTCCCTCCCTCCAGTCCTCTTCTTCCCCTCACCCCATCCCTTGGCAAAGTTGCTTTTGCAGTCATAGCCTGCTCCTGGCGAGGATTAATGGTTTATTTGAATTCACACACCTTACAGGAGTGTGGCATATATTCTTATGAATTTTATTGCAATGCACCACAGTATATCAATTCATTAAACTGCACATGTCATGGTTATTTGCTGTTATTCCCCAGACCTCAATATGTGGCTTTATCAGTCTCAAATGGCAATGAAATAAAAAAAATAAAATAAAATGGAATAATATCTAAATACATGCAGAGGGGTCAAGGGACCCTGTATGCTGACTACAACAACAAATTTATTGTCTCGTTTATGTGTGGGTAGGGGAAGGGAGCAATTTTTTCACTGTATATTTAATTAACTCTGTTTCACTGCATGGTAGTAAAGATAATAACCATAACATTAGTGCAACTACTACACTATCAAATCCTTGTCACAGTCTAATATTCTCCAACAATATAGCTTCACAATGGAAACATGCACAACAAAAGAACAGCTTGTTTTATTAATTTACTAGGGCTCTGTGTTTTTTGGAAGGCCGGTATGTATTTCTGGGAGACTGATTAAAATAGAAAGAAGTATACATGGTAGAGAATAATATTTTTACTGGTGTGGGATTCATTTAACAAAAGTGTTCCTTCAGGAAAACAGAACCAAGATGCTAATGCCATACCTCATTTATTGCCAGCATATTCAGTGACATTTCATAATGTACATCTGTCAGACAGAGATATAAATGAATGAGGTGAACCATGCAATTTACCCTCAGGAAGTTCCATTAGAGCCCCCAAAGTATAATATTTATGAGGTCAGAATCAATTAATCAGATAGCTGTATTTGCTTTTCAGCTCAGCATGCTCTTCTGCACCAAGCTGTTGCATTGAGAAAGTCTTTCCTATTTGGTAAGAGGAGTCAGTTTGTATGTGCTGCATGTAGTCTGTTTTGTAAATCAATTGCTTTCCTCGCTCAATACAAATACAAACTATAGGTTAAGGGAATGCAAAATAAATCTCTATCAAAATACACATCAGAATAGAAGACTTGTATATCTCCTGCTCATTGCTGCAGCCTAGCCCCACGCAAATCTGTTGAAAATGAGAAAAGCTGTGAGGAAACGGTGCGCCTCAACCAAAGATAATTCCAGTAAATAAAAACTCTTGTGGGGGAATGAAGAAAAAAAATAGCTACTTTTAAAAAGTTGATAAACCACTGATTAAACTGAAGGAGCTCAAGTTTGTGAAGAAAACCCACAGTGTTACCAAAAATGGTTTTCCTTTGCAATCATGTTCTGAATGCTTGTAACTTTAATTCGCCCTTCTTGTTTTGATTGACTGGTTGTTTGCATGTAGGAGAATGCCTGTGGTATTATTTTTGTTGTAAATTGCAGTCATTTCCCAGGCTATTTTCGATGTCTTACAAACCGCTCCTGGCAGGCTGACACGGTGGAGGAGCAGGATCCTGACTCTGTCAGGCACCTACGGTGTTTTAGGGCTGGGCTCCTGGGAGGTGCAGCCTGCTACGGTCCAGATGAAACACCGTAGACAGACCCTCCTGGCTTCTGCAGTGTGCTCGCAGCTGCGCTGCCTGACCAGCCCTACACCAGTCAGTCTCTGAGGTGGGGGACTCTTGGGGACTACGAAGCGTAATCTTTCTTGTGAAGAGACTTTCAAAGACTTAACTATAATTCAGGTCTGGGAAGATTTCACTCTGCGTATGGAATGAATAATGATAATATTGTGATTTTCTTTCCCCCTTTTTTTTTTTGGAAGACAACAGATGCAAAAGATAAATTCTGGTTGTAAAATCTGTGTCAGTATGTTTGCAGTGTCTAACTGATGCCAAGATGTGTTCTAGCACTTCTTAGTTTCTTTGACAAGGAGTTTATTTCGGATGGTTCAAAAATTACCTATTACCTAATAAAATTACTGTTCCCGGATTATTTCTTGAGGATGAAAGCAAAAGCAGGAAGGACATAGCTGAAATCACTCACAGAATTATTCCTAGCAAAGCCTAACTGGGAAGAAGTCCTAGAACAATTCTTTGTCTTCACAGTTGTTGAATAAAATCCGTAACAACTGATGTATTCTGTATGCAAAGTTTCCCATTTTGTTGTGGGGAGATGAGTATCTCATAGACTCATACGTCAGAATTTGTCTTTTGCTTTGAAGAATGAGGATAATAAGATAAAGTTAAGATATTTCTCAACCAAAACCAATGTCAAAAAATGCCAATACATTCCCAAACCAATACATGCTTCCAAGAGAAGAAGGAGGGCAGACATCCCTGTGTATCACATAGCCCTGTGTTAGTAGGTGCTCACTTCAGAAATGAAGTGTAATGCTCACCACACATGGTGTTCCTAGTTTGGAAGAGAAGCTTGAGTCTCAACCTTATGTATTGGAAGAGAAGCTTGAGTCTCAACCTTGTGTACCTATGGTAAGTGCACTCAACTGATGAGATGCTTGCTGGACAAATGGAAAGGAGGGGAAATGTGAAGTTTAGCAGTTTTAGTGGCTGAGTGTTACAGAGCCACACACGATCACCCATAAAAGCAGTCTAATTTATCAGGAATTTAGAAAAAATGTGTTTGAGTACTTGTTTTATAGAAGTCAGTGGCAGTGACTTGTGTACTGCTGCTTCTGTCCCTAAGTGAGCAACCCAAGCATCCCTTAGGGAGTTTCTCCTTGCTTTTTGGGCTCCTGTGCACCTGAATGAAACAAATGGAAAAACCATGAAGCAGAAATCTGCCTGCCTCTGTGGCTGCAAAAAAATAGGAATAGGTGTTAATGCATTCTCCACTGTGGTAGATGTGGCTCTCTTTACTAAACTGCTAGCTTATCGGCAAATGCAGTATTTTTTTTTAACCATGATGTGTTGAGAGCCTGATTTGTGTATATTTATTCTCAGTACCTTGTTGTATCAAGACATGCTGAACATTCATGTGTTTCTGCTGCTTTCTTTGGCTTTCTTTGGGCTACTGAGCATTACTGCTGGGGTATCATTGACCAGATGGAATACATGATGTTTTACTGCTGTGTGATTTTGCTACTGAAGCCTTGTAAACAGAGGGCAAACACTTCTGGAACAAGAGTGAATACCCTTGTTTGCATATGAATGAATATTTGTATGGACCCTTATTCCCTGCATTTATGCAAATACAAACTCATATGTGAATGGGTGTGTAAAAGGGAACAAAAAACCAGAATCAAAATGAGAGGCTGGATTCATGAAAATGTTTATTTTCCACTATTTGTCCTGGTCCCTTCATCTCTTCTGTTGGAAAAGTGTTTCAAAAATTGCCCACACAAAGTGTGGGAGTGTTTTTGGTATGAGACTTTCTGATGCGACCAGCAAGCAGAAGAAGAAAGAATCCTCCATCTGCATGGAGGAAATGTCATGTAATTGTTTCCAGTCAATACTCCAAATTTTCCTGCATCTTCTGCCATTGTAGGGCAACTCCGTGGACCAAAGCCATTGACAATTTTAGAACAAGATGAGGAAGTAATCTTTTCCTTGTCGAGAGCATCCTTACAGGCTACTCTATGCTAGTAGATCAGGCAGTTTAGACTTTTCTCTTTTCCTGAAAGCAGCATAGTTAAGTGCATTTCTTACCTGTACAGGTGAACTCTTATTTTGCAACCACCTAGGACTATCTCACTCTCCTGTCCATCAATACAGTCCCTGTTGCAGCCTACCCTACACAATGTAGCTGGGAACTGTCTGGGATACTGCTACCTGGCTAGGACTCGGGCTGCAGGGTGGTGCCAGGGGGCAATGTTCTTGATAACCAGATTCTGCAGGTAACTGTTCCAACAATGCAGAGCAAGAATATCAGAATTATGAATTAACAAATGAATACAAAAAGCTACAAGTGACTACATCTGACATTTGCACAATGCTTCATGGCAAGACCTGAAGCAAGTGAGGTAAGGTGTTGGTTCTTGATTTAATACAGATATTTCATCTCCCACAGGACCGCTTCTTGGAGGCCTCTTTTAGACTAATTTATACGTGCCCCATAGGTTTCATGCACATTTATTATGGAAGCATTTAGTTTTTCTTATCTATGCCTGCCTTTTACGGTTCTACTTTTAAAATTTTATCTGTTTTAACTTTTCTTGTTAACATGTGCAGCAATTAATTATGGAGATACCACCATGGGATTCCATCCAGTAAATTAAGATAATGCTTCCTCTGTTTAGATCTATTCCCCTTTACCATATCCAAATCCTCAGTTTAGAGTTGATACGTCCTGTGAGTGGATCAGATGTCCATTACTCATGGATGCCATGACCCCTTTTAACACTTAGAATTACTGTTTAGCTGCTTGTGTTATAGCAAAAGCTATGGCACAGTCACCTTCTCAAATGTCCTCCAGAATCCCTCTTACATAGTGCAAGTAGTTCCTGGTGGCTCCTGCAGAGCTTCTCAAACTATATCTTAAACTAATATTTGGCTTATAAATGACAAAGAGGAGAGGCAAAAATGAAACCTCTGGAGGGGTAGAAAGGTAGGAAGATCTGATCAGGACACATTATTTAAACAAGACCCCAGAAAAGTTAAATGATTGTATTTTGCTTGACTGAGATTAATAATCTCTGTGTAGAAGGAAATCTTAACAAGACCTTGAGAATTCAATAAGAATAGTATTTCTGATCATTTTTCATCCTGAACAAAGAAAACAGTGCTAAAAAGTGTGGGAAGGTAAGAAAGAAGAAAGCAGCAAAGTTATTGCAAATGAACATATTTTTGGCCATCTGGGATAGGGAATGATATCACAGAAAAGGAGTATCTGAAGATGGAAAATCAAATAGTACATGACAGAAAACTGAAAAGAGGAGTCAGGGAGTTTTTAAGAACAATCAAGCAAAACCAGGGAAACTAGTTACTACATGCAGAGCAGGATGCTCAACAACAACAAAAGATATTGCTCAAAGGTTCTTTTAAATGAGAGTAACAAAATAACCCTTTCTACATCTAAGGCAGCATACATTGAAAACTAGAGAGTAGAAAAGGGGAAATACTTCTATGAATAAAACCCCCCAAGGTATATTCTAGGACAGAAGGGTCCACAGGTAATTTTGTGGGGGAGATAATTCATCTGACTGTTCAAAGATTGAAGACAATACTTTAAGGGAGGAAACCAACTCGGTCTTAGTACTACTGAGGATGGTCTAGGGGTCCTAGAGAAAAAAATCTTGGAAAGAACATATGGTCTGTTCAACAGGAGAAGGTGCTCATAGGCTCAGTCTTCTTTAAGCAGTTTGGTAGCAAAGCAGAAAGACAATCTTTTGACTTTCCATTTCAGTGACTCTAGAAGAGACACATGTGGCTGCAGAAAGTGGCAATGAAAGAAGCATAAAAAACAGATCTCAATATGATTATCACTGGGCTAAGAACTGAAAGGGCATAGCTGGTGAAAAGTACTGTGTTAGAAGAGTTATGTGGCTTTTGTATTGGAGTCAATGAATTCCTGGCACAGAATAAACCTAGTCTCTCTATATATATATATACAGTCTGAAAAAGCCTGCATGGATACATATACCACCAGCTATCTAAGGTAATCCCAAAAATGCAAGTGAAGCACTATAGAAGTTGTGTAGAAAGTTTGTGTCTCTCTTCAGTGAAACATAGACCTTGTAGTGAAGTCTCTTAAAAATCTACTGTAATGTGATTAGCGCATGATATTTATAAAATGAAGTTAATATGTTGCCCTTATGCTGATATTTATTTGAGTTGAGAAGCAAATAGAGCTATGTGTTTTCTATACAGGGAGGTGAGTTCAGATTAGCCTGTTGTTTGACTACATTCTATGTTCTTTATTAATTTGCTAAAAGGACTTATTCCAAATTAGCTTAATTCTCTGTGAAATAATTCCACGTCTGAAAAAGCTTCTATTTGAATTAGTATTTGCTTATTTAAAGAAAAAACAACTTGGTTAATATATGAGAATTTCAGTTGTCAGGGGTCAGGAACAAAGAGCTGATTTATTGCTGTTCTTATTGAAGATAACATGGAAGGATCTTAGTCTAATGAAGGTTTTCATAAAGACAGCTTAAGGTCCATCAAAAAGTGCCATTATTTGATGGTTTACTGAGTGCAATTATGACCAACCACTTTTCCTTGTGGTTGAAATCCAACAAGTCTGAATTTAGCCTGATGTAACTAGGAGACTAGAATTGGGCTTTATGTCTTGATGTGTGTAAGGCATTCAAGGCCTGTACAATGTGCACCGTTTTGTAATGTGTCAAAAATTGTCCTGCTAGATAAATCAGGAGAGAGAAGGAAAGACATAACAGATTTAAGGTTTCCAATCTGCATACCCAAATGCAGGATCACCTGGCTGCACTGTGTCTATACACCAGAGCTGTAGCTGGGTAATCCGAAAGGTTGGTGCACCTCTGCTCTCTCCCAGTATTTTAAAAGAGAAGCTGATATCTGTGCTATGATACTGTAATGAAAGGGGCAATTAATTATTTTTGACAAAAGCAGAGATTGCTTCACTGCAAATGATTTTTAACATGTTTGCGTTCTGCTGAAGCTGTAAGTCCTCTCTCAGTTTGTATATCATTCATGACTGGATACTGCAGCCAGTTAGTATCAACTCTTATTGGCCACGGGAACTTTTTGATTTACATGTAAAATTTTTGGAACATTTTGCAGAATAAAGATCTTCTGAGAATTACCATTTGCTATTCATTAAATGGTTCATTCTTGGTTGCTGGGTTCTTTACCTGGTACTGCATTTTTAACCATTTCTTAAATAAACCTGTACAAGCCACTTCCCCTTTAACTTGACATGTAACCTGTATTTGTATATGCTTTTTATATGTATGTATGTATGCCTTTCACAAGTAGAAACAATTGCCTTAGCTTTCTAAGAAGAGTAAAGTTTTAAAGTAGCTGAAGCTTAGAAACTTGGGCTTGTTACAGCTCTAGGTGTGGATTGTGCCAAGCTGAATCTCAAAAGGTTGATTTAAACAGTTTACAGACTACTGCCTCAGCTTTAAATTGAGATGTAATGTTTGTAGTCCTAGTCTCCAACTCATGTATGGAGCTGGTTTGTCTCTTTACTTATGCTGAGATATGCCTTACCTATAGTGATGGCTCTCCTGATTTCTAAGGTGATTGTATGCAGAACAAAATGGGTTTTGTGAAACCAGTGGGATCAGACCCTTGATGACTTGCTTTTTGTGCAGCCTCCAAGCACACCACCTGCTTTTCTCAAGCTCTGGAGCCTGGGATGCTACAGCATCACATGTTAAACTGAAAGGGGTTGGGTGTAGGTAGCTTTTTGGATGGTACCAGCCATTGTGGATCACTTTGTGGTCTCTATGCATTGCAAGAGCAATGTGTTCCCCAAATCATGTTGAAGTTGTATGAGGAGGAGGGTAATGCAGAAGCCAAGAGGCAATGGAGCTAGGAAACATTTCCTGCAAGCTTTTAAATCTGGGCTGTGTACTGCAGCCTGGGGAGAACAGTAAATTGCCAGATGGTACACTTGTCACCATCTTGTCCTCCTTACCCGTCTGACAGAAAGTCTTTGCATCTCCTCCTTTCCCTGATGACAGGCTCCTTTGATTTGATCTAGCCTGTCTTAAGAGAGGAGGATGTCTGGGAAGCGGGGTGTGCTGGGCTTTGGTGGACTGTATTCAGCATCATAGGAGTATGTGTGCACAGTGCCTTTGGCCTTTGAATAGCAGCTTGTACCTGAGTCCAAATGCTGGGACAGTGGTCTGGTAATGCTTTTTTTTTCTTTTTCTTTTCTTTAGCTCTTACTTAGCTAGGATCACTTGCAAATATCAATGTAAAATGTCTCTTCACAGTGTAGTTTCAGAAGCTTCGTTTGCAGAAACCCCCTTTTCCCTCTTAGGTTTTCCATGATTTTAAGAAGAGAGTTAACTCAAATGAATCACGGTCTGAGGGAGTTTTGGGGTCTCCTTTGGAGAGGTGAGAGGGCAAATATTTCTGTTTAGACTTCATTCTTTCTGCCTTTAGAAAGCAGATATAACCTTGCATGAAGGCTCAGGTGTGATGCCTGGCTTAGAAGACTGTAAAGCAAGTAGGTGAATTTTCATTTTTTTATATAAGGACTGGCCCTGTTGATGCATACTGTGTAGGAATATGCTGATGCTATAAAACAACTTTAAAATTGCTGGTTGAGAGGTTGTAGCACCTTACAGGAGTTGGTTGGGTGTTAGGTGAGGCTGAGGGGCTGTGGGTTCCCACATCCTGTGGTAGCTGGGGCTGGCTATGCTCACCGATCCTTCAGTGAATGCCTCAGGCTGGGTATGAAGTCACCCATCTCCTGTTTGCTGCCCTCCTGTTTCATGGCACTTAGGTTAAATTTGGCAGGTTCTGCTTTATCAGACATGGAGAAGGAAAGACCTAGAAGCATGGAGAATGGTGATTAAGCTTTCCTGCAGAGGTTCAAGGCATCTTAGTACTGAAAATAAATTATGCGAATGACATGAGTGGTCTTCAGCTTTTCCAAACTTTTAGGAATAAAGGCCTGTGTGTGCAGTGGCTAGAGCAGGATGTTCTGGTTCATGGCTCAGTCTGCTGTAATGCAAACAAGATTAATCACTGACAAGCCAGACTGGATGTGTTTCAGGCGCTTGTCTAACCCATCCCTCACCCACCCATAAGCTCCCCAGTGATGAAGATTCCACATGTTAGACTGGAGTTTGTAGTCAGGTCCTGGATGATCTGCCCTCCTTACCCTTCACCTTGCCATCTTCTGGCATACCTACTAATTTTTCCATGTCAGTATTTCTTGCAGACTTTGTTGATTCATCTCAATCTCTTGAGTGACATTTCATGTGTAGATTATTAGAAGGAAGCCCAGTGTACATGTTTTATACAGTGTGAACAACTCAGTCCACTTTAGCGGTCATGATCATAGAAATTTTTTTAAACAGAAAAAAAAAATGAAAGAAACAAAATAAAGCAATTCTCACATTTCTTTTTCATTTCCTTGAAATGTGCCCTCAAGGTAATAGGGGTTTCAGTGTATACATCTACCTTAAAAAAGAAAAAAAGGAAAGAAGAAAAAAACCCATTATTTCTAATCCTTACTTTATCCTTGGAGTTGGATGATGAGTATTTCAAAGTGTGTCAAAGATTTTCTGACAGGCAATGATACTTGCTCTGAATCTTAAACTTCAAATGATAGAAGTATTTAGTAAATTAATTAATTTCAAAGGATTAGACTTCCACTGAAATTTTTTTTCTGCCTTATTTCCCTTGAATCTTATAATTGCATCTCTCTTCTGTACCTGCAACACATTAATAGTCTCCTTTTGCTTTTATCACACCTCCAGTAGCTTTGGTTTGTTTTTATCAGCTGCTTCTAATCCTTTTGGCTTGCTTTATTTAAATCAGCAGTGGAAGCTTCAGTGGCAAGGTAATATAGTAAGTGATAATATGTAATGATGCCTTCATTTCCCTTTCCCTCACCTCCCCCCTCCAGCTCTAGTGGTATTCATGAGAGCAAAAGTAAACAAAGAGCACAAGTATACAGAGAATGGAAGGCTATTTATATTTTGCTGAGCTTTCTTATTGCTGAAATGATAAATGCTAGATTAATGCTGAGCTCTGTGTACATGCTCAAGGAGTGAGACAGAAGAGTCTAGAGATTAAGGGCTGCAAGATGATGCTAATGGTATCTGTAGTGTGACTTGTTGTCTAGCTGAGATAATATTGACATTCTTGTAATAGCCCAGAGAGGGTAGTAACTTGGAGCATGTGTTATGTTTTTCAGAGTTGTCTTTTCTTGATTCTTGTCCTGGAGAGGCCAGCTGTGCTAACCACCAAGGCATTTCCAGTGCCCCTGGAGAGCAAATGCTCTGCAGCAGGAGAAGTAAACACCAACTAAGGTCTGCTGTGTTTAGGTGCAAGAGTAATTGGCAAATCTGTCTGTTACATAAAGAACAGTGACACCCTTTGCCAGTGAGCACCTTGGAGGCAGTACAGGTCCTGCTTGGGCCCTGGAGCTCCAGACCACTCCTGGGACCTGGATGAGTCTTTGTATTCTCTTTTGGCTTTGCTTCTGTTTTCCTCAGCTTAACTTCTCCTTTCTGCCCATTTTTCATGAATTTTCTAGGGATTTCAGCAGGTGGGTTGTTTTTCCTTGAGAGAAGGGATTTTTGTTTTTCTCATTCCTTAAACTTCTATGTGATAGAAAAAATTGCTACCATTTCCAACTATTGGGAAATATAAGAGCAATTAGGAAGGAACACTTATTAACCTATATATCACAATAATCTGGTATTATCTAGGTATAGAGAAGTTCTGGTGGAGGAAGGGGGCTGCAGGGGTGGCTGCTACAAGAAGCAGCTAGAAACTTCCCCTTCAGACCCCTAGGCCTGACAGAGTAAACACCAGCTGGGCTCAAGGCCGGACCCATCGCTGACCAAAGCCAAGCCCATCAGGGGCAGTCACAGAGCCTCTGGGAATCATATTTAGGAGGGAAAAAAATGCAAGCAGTTGCTTTTTGTCACCACAGAAGGAAGAGAGAAGATGTAAGGAGCTCTGCAGACACCAAGGCCGGTGAAGAAGGGGGGGATGAGGCACTGCAGGCCTGGCAGAGAAAGATGCCCCTGCATCCCGTGGAGAAGACCATGGTGAAGTGGGTGGCCCCTGGCAGCCCATGGAAGATGATGGGGAGCAGAGACCCCAGCTGCAGCCCGTGGAAAGGCCCCATGATGGAGCAGGTGGAGACATACAGAAGATGCTGTGACCCATGTTGGAGCAAGCCTCTGGCAGCACTTGAGAGAGATAGAGACACAGAGATGAGAGAGAGAGAGACCCATGCAGGAGCAGGTTTGCAGGGGCGGGGAAGGGGAGGTTTGTGACTCCATGGAGGACCTGGCTGGAGCAGGATGTCTGAGAGACATTCTGTGATTTATGCCTGCACCCCATAGAAGTGACCCACACTGGGGCAGCTGGTGAAGAGCTGAAGCCCCAGGGTAAAGGACTCATGTTGGAGACATTGATGAAGGACTGTCTCCTGTGGGTGGGACCCCATGCTACAGCAGGGGAAGGGTGTGAGGAATGTCCCCCGCCTCCTCTGCTAAGAAGGAAGACATCTCGTGAGGAACTGACTGAAATCCTCATCCCCTTCTCTCCCTGTGATACCTGTGGGAAAGAAAGAAGTGAAATCATGACTAAAGTTAAATCTGCTAAGAAGGGACGGGTGGGGGGAAGTGTTTTAATATTTGATTTTACTTCTTATTGTTCTACTGTTTCATTGGGTACATTCTTGAGGGGGGTGGTAGTAATAAATTAGATTAATATTTTTTATTCCATGTTGAGTCTCTTTTTCCTGTGATGTTGATTGCTGAATGATATTTCCCAGTCCTTATCCTAAGCCTCTCAATCTATATTTTCTCTCCTGTCCAGTTGAAAAGAGGAGTGATATAGCAACTTTGGTGGGCACCTGGCCTCCAGCCAGGGCCAAACCACCACAGCAATAAACACATTTTACATTTGCACCCAGGATTCCTGGCTGAAAATGAAGCACAGCACTTTCAAGAGGTGGAAACTAAGAGAAAATCCTTTTGTTCCCCCTTTAAGCTTCTTATTGGACTGAAAAGTTTTTGTGTGAGGTGATGTGCTTTCTCAAAGACACACCAACCCTTTGAGAGACAGAAATCCTCCTATGCTCCAGGATGTTTTGCTTTGGCAAGAGCTACTCACCTGGCCCAGGAAAGAAGGAATGAGAGACTTCTTTCTACAGACAATTCCAACATTACTATTTATTAATAGCTCCATCCGTTATTTCTACTGTTTCTATTACTGTGGTGCATAGGCACATAGGTCATTCAAAATAACCTTACATTTAAAGAATGGTAGTTTAACATCTAGTTTTGACCCTAATGAAATCGGTGTAAAAGCTGCTAATGAGTTGAATGAGACTTGTACTGGGCCATTGGCATCCTAAATCCACACCTAATTTAGAGTGCACATTGTTTAGTTACCCCGTACCTTTCTCAGCGACCTAAAGTTTTGGACATCTGGAACACTTTCAGTTTGTGTGCTTCAGTAGAGACTGGAATGAGTTTGTGAATAGCAGGATATTATAATCACTACTTCAACAATGCTCTGACAAGATTTCCTAAGAAATTTGTGGCCAACATCGAGTTTATTTTCTTTTATTGCTTTGGTTTGGGTTTCTTTTGGTGGACTGCAGTATTCTGTCCCTGAATGGGCTGTGCTCTTTTGTTTGTCCAGGTTCATCTGTTTAAACCTGTAGACAAGTTCAGCTTGTTTTACATGGGCAACATGTTGGGTGGTTAATGTCAAGATTTAGTGTTAACTATATACTGGATGTCTGGAAGGCTTTTAACAGCATTTAATTAAGGGAAATGTTTCTTACTTAAGGATATGCATTGTTCCTGTTGCTTTTTTAAGGAGTGGATCAAGAGATAATACATGATGTTTCTGAGATATTTTTTTTCACTCTCTTTCTTGAGAGTGGCCTCTTTTCCACAGACAACATAATGACAGAAATATTTCCCTTTAGAAGTAATGTGAAGGGAAAGAGGAACAAAGGTCATTGATTTTTTAAGACAATTGAAGTATAGAAGAGATGTCTCCTGTGCTACTCTATAGGCAAATAAATTGTGTGAATTTTTCAGTGCTAATGAATGATACAGTCTCAGTCTGTCACGTGGTTTGTGTGTACTCAGTGGATTGACCTACTCCACTAGATAATGGATCTGAACTACAGAGAAAACTCACTGGAATATCAGTTTTCCTCTTTAGTACAGTGCAAGCAGTTCTATATCTCAGCAGGCATTGGCCAATACTATGTTGACTAACAAAATTAGGACAACTCAGTGTGGTCTTTACTTTTATTTGCACTGCATCTGACTGGGATCAAAGACTTCATTTTTCAAGGGAGCAAACAGGAATGTTTCAGAAACACTAAGTTAATTTAAAATTCAAACACATTCCAAAAGATTAATAAAGCAATTTGATCGGATTCTCCCCATACTGCTGAGGGATTGTGTTTTCCTCCATTCAGATATCTAGAGTCAGTCAGTAAAAGTACAGCCCATACATACGATGTGAGTGACCATTGTTAGTCTGGGGAGCTAGGCTGCCTGTGGGGAGTCAGTATGTCCCATCAATCTATCAGCATGATGGATTTCTGTTGTCATACCTTCTAGGTTGCAGATGGGACAAGGAACAGGCAAGTGGGTATTTGGGGCACCGACTACAGCAGCGGTCTAAAGTGCTGTAGCACTGTGCTTTAGAAGTCTGATGCTGTATTGTTTGTAAATGGAGCCTTTTGTTCATCGAGATTTACAGACATGTTTGGGCAAATAAAACATCTAATTTGAGTGATCTAATTGCTGACTCTAAAATGCTGTTTGCACATTACACTGTTTAATTACTTCAGTCTAGTAGTTGTCTAGCAATGTCTCAATCTGTTATATGTGCCAGAATTAAAGGGGGGGGGGGAAGGAATTTATTTGTGTATCATTCACTGTGCAACAATGGTATGAAGCCATAAATGGAGAAGTAATGTTTGTCCATTTTAATATTTTTGTGAGAGTGCCACAATAGCATAAAAATGAGGGGAAAAAAGACCAGCAGTGCTTTTCTCTAAAGTTTTATGGTTCTTGACAGCAGTAATATGTAGTCTGAGAACACAGTTCATAAAATAAATGCTAACAAAATACAAACTAGCATAGTCTCGTCATTGTTCTAACGCAGCTCTTAAGATGAAAAGAAATTGTATGTGAGCATAAAGGGAAGAATATATGCAATTAACCATATTGTGCACTCTGCTCTACTTAATGCAAATTGTAAGGGAGAGCATAACTTGTATTAGATTTATATATAGCCCACATAACTCATAACTCTCAGCAATCTTGCTGCAGTCATGTATGTTCTGTACAAGGGATGAAGAAATAACAAAGCTGGCTATCTTTTCAGGGTATCGCACTCCCTGGTGTACACGCGCACACATTTTTGTAATTTGTTGTCCTCTCGGTAGTGCCTGTCTAAGAAAAGATCTGGAATGGGAACAGAATCTCTATATAAGACTGTACATTTCACATCTTGAGTACTGCGTTCAGTTTTGGGCCCCTCACTACAGAAGAGACATTGAGTTGCTGGAGCGTGTCCAGAGAAGGGCGATGAGGTTGGTGAGGGGAGTGGGGAATAAACGTTTAGAGGAGCAGCTGAGGGAACTGGGGTTGTTTACTCTGGAGAACAGGAGGTTGAGGGGAGACCTAATTGCTCTTTGCAACTGCCTGGAGGTTGAGAGCCAAGGACTGACTTTTTCTCCCTAGTGACTAGTGATAGGACAAGAAGAAATAGCATCAAGTTATACCAGGGGAGGTTTAGATTTGATAGTAGGAAAAACCCCTTCACAGAGAGGGTTGTTAGGCACTAGAACAGGCTGCCCAGGGAAGTGGTGGAGTCTCCATCCCTGGAGGTATTTAACAGATGGTTAGATGTGGTGCTGAGGGACATGGTTTACTGGTGGTTTTGGCAGGTTAGGGTGTTGGTTCGATTTGATGATCTAAAGGGTCCCTTCCAACCTGGACAATTGTATGATTCAATCTTTTTACCTTAAAAACTACCTAACATTAAGGGGGAAAATACAGATCATTACTGCAGTATTTTCCCTTTGACTTTTTAGTTGGTTATGACCTTTGGATGTTCACTTATTACTGTGTTCCTTCCCATATAAACTGCTTGCCCCCGTGGGAACATGTCTCTTCTGCAAAGGTACCATGAGGCATCATGAAATGTCTCAAAGGTTATGAGGTTTTACTAAGAGGAGGAACACAAATTCTTTAGAGAACACCTTCTTGAAAAACAGTATCCCATTTAGGCCATGTGGCTGTGAAATGTGGAGTTCTTGGAATGCCCCTTTGTTACCTTCTGCCATTTAATGTGATCACCACTCTGGTAGGCACAGAGAGAACCAAAGATCAGCATCACTTTCTTCACACTGAGTTGGAGTTTGGTGTCTTCTCTGCACAGCTGGCTTTTGCTGCTTCTTGGGACTTTTGGATAGGAGATTATAAATGCTGCAGGAACAATGTTATTTATATTTTTAAGAATGCCATGTGGCATTGGTTTGTTTTGAAAGAGCTGCATGTGTAAGAGGAGCATATGACCTTTCTGTAATATCTCAAATCTTGACTCCAAAGCCTCATCTGTTCACAGCTGAAATCCTTGTCTTCACTACAAGACACAGTCTGTGTTTGTTTCCCAGGGATCCTTCCTGTGTTGCAAGACAAGAACTAGCAGAAATGTAAGCACTGAAGTGTATTCCCTGAAGCTTCTCTAAAATGTTTATGCCAGTGGCAAAGATCCTGTTTGACATTTTAGCACAATGGAGTCGAATGCAAGAGCTACAGGCGATGGACTCACATGCTGCTGACATTTACTTACCTGCACTGATTGGAGGAGGACAAAACTCCCCTTGCACTTGGCCTCTGCTCTTAACTTGCCAGACACTAGGCTCCTGTCTTTCTTAGGCTTTGCTCTTAAAAGCAACATTATTTCTCGTGCAAACTAATTGGGCTGCACCTTGAGTGCCTTGTGCCTGCAGGTCGTGTGCCACTCTGCGTCCACTTCACAAGTCCACGCCAGGCTGCAGAGCTTTCTCCTGCTTTCTGCACAAGGAAATTTGGGACTATGGCAGGGAAGAAGCATGTAGGATTTTTTACCAGATGTGGAAGACAGGGAAACAGGTCCCCAGAACTTGCTGTTGGATCATGTCAATCTAGATGATGCTTTTAATAGCCCCTTCTAATTTCCACAGTCTAAATATTGCTTATAATAAAATAATAAAAAAGCATAAAAGTTCAATCTGTAAATGAAGACCTGATGCTGATTCACAGCTGGGTCTTCAGTGAACATAGTGATCTTCAGTGACCTGCTAAGAAAAAGCAACCACACTCCTTGAATATAACCTTTAACTGAATTCTGACTTTGCTGCTGCTGGCCCTCTCTGAGATCCTTTCTGCATGCATCTAAATTGCCCCTTGCATCAACCATCTCTTAACCCGTGTCTGGGAGGTACTTTTAATTCGTGTCAGTTGGCCAATCTGTGGGAACAAATTAATGCTTGTTTTGGCACTCTTACCAGCTACTAACATGACCACTTCACACCATATTTTATGTATGTTTTCTTCTGAGATTTTTTTTTTCTTTGGTCAGCTGTGGATGGCCTTGGATCTAAAAGTAAAATGTATGTTAATCTTGTGGTCTCCTCACCTTTCACTAATTTTTGAAAGCTGCAGAACTTTTTAATTGGCAGCGGGGCTGAATAAATTAAAATCCCAGTTCAGACCAGGACTTTTCAGACTTGAAGTACTGAAGGTGAAAAAGTGGCTAGAAATAATAGTAAGCATGGAATTGTTCAGGTTGGAAATGTACTTTAGGATTATCAAGTCCCACCAGCACTGCCAAGTCCACCACTACATGTTATATATCCCTAAGCTCTACATCCACAGGAATTGGTTCTGACCATATTGAAGACTTGGAGTCACTTTGCAGTCTTATTTCAGATACACATGTAAACTTTCTCCAGTGTTGATTTTTGACGTTATTATTTTTTCTGTAGTTAATAAACCGGAGTCCTACTAATATGTGACACACTCATCTATTCTTGCTGCTACAAGGACAGGTCTAAGATCTCTCGCTCTTCCCCTTCTCTTTCTTCTCTCTAAACAAGGGAAGGAATTCTCGGTTGTTTTCATTCTGATCAACTGTATTTTTATTGCAGTGCTAGGACCATCCCAATTGGTTAAACATGCTACAGAAATGCACTGTTTTTCTATAAACAGCAATTAGTTTAGAAGTCTCCTGCTATTTATGATATGCTTTTATTAAAATTATCCTCAATAGAAAAGCAAATCTCTTCCAACTTTGTCACTTGGGATTTTTGTAATATACTAAGATATTTTCCAGTCTGTCTTTGGCTAGGTTAAGTTTGAGGTCTCACACCCATTATTAACAGTTCTCTATAGCTTTAGTGTTGTACAAAGAAAACATGATAGAAGGCCTTTCGTTTTTTAAGGGATACCAGCAATGATGAGTAAAATGGTTCGGAGAAAATAGATAATGTGTCGTCTTTATTACTTAGTCCAGTGTGTCTTCTCCCAAACTATTTTTGAAACTGCAGAAGTTGATTGGTTTTTCCCTTTTGTCTTGGGTTCCTTTTATTCCTTTAGATCCAAAGAATCTAAGTTTTGTGCAAGAGCTGTTTTCACAAAAGATTTGGAGGATTGAGGTAAGTTGGGAATTCCTTAAGTGTTTAGCTATGTTCATCAAGAGAATGAAAGCAGCACTGGAAGTTTTAATGAATACTCCTCCTTTGTCTCACATTGCTTGAGTTTTAGAAAGTGCTTGCAATTGATTTGTGATCAACAATGTCAGAAATGTTTACCAAAAGAGAAAATACCATTGCAAATAGTTTTTTAATCAGACTGTGTAGAAACCCTTACTCTCTCTTCCATTTCCTATAAATAGCTTCTCTATTAATTTTTTATTATTGAATAAATAGGCAATTGGAAGGGGAACAAGCAATGATTAATAAATGGCAATTCACAGATGGAATATGTTTGTTTACCTCATTCATGAAGTAGTGTCAACCTGCTGATATATTTGAAAATTTTCATTGGTTTAGTGGGAATATGTGATAAACCAGATTAAATCCAATTAACTCATTGCAAAAAAGAGATGGTCTGCTTAGATTTCCCTGTAATTTTTTTTGTTTGTGTTTGTTTTTTTCTTAGCAAAACAAAGGAATTCTGTCATGGGATGGTGTCTTAGGACTGTTAGATCATAACTTTTTCAGTTTCAGATTCTTTACAGGGTTTTGGTTGTTGATTTTTTTCCTGTATTTAATTTAACTAACATTATTTGCTGGTTAGCATTAAGGCAGCAAGATATATGCAGATTAGGATAAACAGAATAACTTTTCAAGACATTGACTCTGAAACTGCATAACCAACATATTCAGTTGGGTAGCTACCATTAAAATACGTTTCATAAAACTGTTATTAAATGGATAAGGCAAATTCTCCATAAGAACTGGCAATTTGATTCTGGACAGAAGTGAAGTTTAAATCTAATTCTTCTCTGATTTAGCATTTTGTGGATTAAATCTTGTACTGTTGAAATCAGTTACCTTTCTCTTCTTGGCTTCATTACAAGTAGGTACCATATTTTCCTTGGTTAAATTTGTAAACATGGATACTGGTCATGGACAACATAGGTTTTCTTGTGGAACAAGAAACCTGTTATTAGTAATTGAGTATTTCATAGATTATTCCAGATGTGTCCAAGACTAAATTGTGTATAAAAGATTTGGCTTTTGACAACTTGAACATGTGCTCACTGTATGCATTTTAAAGTCTGGGAGGGAAAAAAAAAAAAAGATCTCAGTTTCTGGAACTTGACAGTGCTGCTCCCTGATCTGCCAGAGCTTTGCTGCTGTGAGCAATTTAACATGAGCTAGAGACTACATTGGAAATATATTGTTGGCGATGCACACAATATGTTCTCAGATAGTCAGCAGTTACAAGATTTGCCTAGTTCTAGCATTTTGTTACTGAAACTATTTTATTTTGCAATAAATTAAAAGTTGCTTGAAAGTAAAGATCATAACTGAATATGTATTTTGTTTGTTTTGCAGATTTTAAGTCTATCCTGTCATTTTTTGCTGCTTTTCCAACGTAAATGTCCAAGTTTGGGTCCTGTAAGAAATCATCTAATAAATTTTAAGCTAGACCACAATTATGCTGTTTAGATATTTCTGTTGTCAGCCATGAAGATTCATAAGGAAAGGCTGGGATTTTTAGACAGGCCTAAAAAGAGATTAAGAGACCTAAAATAGAGACATCTAGTTTCAATTTTGAAATTAGTATTTCAAAAGAAATGCTTTTTGCTTAAAAATACACACATCTAATGAAATTCCTGTATTGAACCGTAGATGATATCTGGAATAGAAATAACAGTTGGTGTCTCAGGAGTGAATTAGACTCTGTAAAAAAGGATTTCAGGGGAAAGGGAAGAACTATTTATAATGTGAAATTAGAAAGGACAGCTTTTTAGGCTCATAAAGATAATGAATTTTGCAGTTTTCAAACTAGTAACAGAGGAAAAATCCCAGTTGATATCAATCAAAAATTGAAAAATTTCATGTATAAGGGGAGGCTTAAATGCCTTGTGGACAGGATGAAAAAAGGTTGATCTAGTTAAAGCTATGGGACTGGGTTTTTTCCATTCTAATATATCAAAACTCTTCCAATTTCCTCAATAAATAGTATGTATGTTAAAGTATCTCTTTAAAACGTGGAGGGTAAATGTGAAGGAAAGTAAAAACGGAATGTGAAATGGACAGCAGAGGTCCAGAAACAATTTTAGAGATTATGTGGAGATAATGGACCAAAAAAACCCCCAAAGAATCCTCCATCATGATGTGGTTGTTCTCAGAATAATAGTGTAACAAGTTTTAGAATAATGCTTAAATTATTACTTTGGAATTGTAAAATGTTTCCTAGAATTACTCCATATTTTAAATTCCTTTTTTTCAGAAGCTAGAAGCATTCACAATTTCTATATGCCATGGGAAAATTCACTGTCCCTTTTAATTGGGACAGTTTTCAGTTACAATTGAATTGTAATGAGCACATTTATATGTACTCAAATTAAGGTGTGATTTTAAAATTTTTTTTTCAGACTTTGAAACTACAAGCTTCTTCTGTATCAGTATCAGCATTTTGAGTTTATATGACATTGGTCAACTCTCTGGTAAGTCTTACTTTTAACTAAGTTAACAGTACAGCTGCTGTCCATTTTCTAATTTTGAACCTATTTTAGAGATATGTCCAGAGGAAAATCCATGTTTAGGCCTTTCAACTTAACATTAACATTGCGTATTAAAGAAATTGTGTACTTTTTCCCTTTCATTAACTCATTTTAACAAAAGACTGCAACTGTTTTCTTTTTACCCACTTTTTCCTCTTTTTGAGGAGAAAATCTCGCAGAAATTCTTTCTTTTTCCTGTCTTCGAAGTCACTGGAATCTTGCTCCTCTTAAGATTGGAAGCCAATAATTTTAGAGATTGTTTGAAGTTTCTAGAAAATCAAAACAGGTAGGTAGGAGCAGGAAGTTATGAAAGATAAAATTCTGCTAGAGAACATCTGATGTCTTGCAACACAACCTAGTTCAAATTCATTTTGTGCATCTCTGACATAGTGTTGGAGGAACAGAGTTGAATCCTGCTGCCATAGGTGAGAAGCATCCATCATTTCTGTAATGCATAGGTGCAAGAGAGTAGTGTGTCCCATGCAGACTGCACTGGTGGTGGTTTGTTGGTGGTTCAGCCCTGGAAGGTCCTGCCTGTTTCCAAGCTGTATGTGTGGTTCCTCTTGGAGCTCCTTGTGCTTTGGCTGCTGTGCTCATGCTGCTGCCTGGTACCACTGCTCCTTTAATTGTCCTCTTGACTTTCATCTCATAAAATGTGAGAGCAAAATGGTTTTGATGGTGAGAGCCAAGTTCTCCTGTATATCTCCTGGTGGCGGACATTGGTTTTGACACAGATGATTTGTATCCTTGGCTGGTGCATGCTGCAGAGCTGAAGGCAGGATTCAGCCTTGCTATCTTTAGCCATTCATGTCTGCTGACTCAGGTGCTTCTATATTAAGTGCACAGAGAGAGAGAGACAGACAGACACTTCTAGTCCCATGCTAAGATGAGTGAATCACCTTTCAACATGCCAGCTTGATGCACAGTCAGCACTGATGCGTAATGCTAGGTGTTCAGCTGCTGAATGAATTAAGTTCTGTAGGGTGATTCTTGTGGAGAATGCTGTGTCTGCAGAAGTACGTAGCAAAGTCAGCCTGCCAGTTAGCTCTGGTTTTCTTTTATTCTCCACACAACTGTCTATATTCAAGGGGAGTGAAAAAAGCGTTAAAAAGTAGAAGTAAATATTGGCATATGTTTGCCATCAAGTGACTTAAATGTGTGCCTCCTCATCTTTCATGGCTTGGTTCATAAGCAGAAAGAGCAGAGTAATAGGTCATAACGTTAACTATTAGCCAGGTATCAACGCTTGCTGATGAGTGATGGTTGGAGTTTCACTGGTTTGGCAGCTTTCTTGCGGTGCTGGTGAAGCAGGTGTTTTAAGCTGGTCACCAGTATTTGATACAGACTTTAAATAAACTCATCTATCATGAATATTCATGTCTGGGCAGCAGTTGCCCAGCTGTGCTTCAGCTGCGGCACTGGATGACATGTCAGGAGATGGGTAGTGCCACCTTACACAGACAAGCCCAGGAAAAAAGTTTCTCCAGAGTTGTGAATATCTTCAGCAAGTCAACAGACACCTTTTGATAAAGTGGTGGCAGGGGCTGGGGAAGATAAATGTGCTCTATGAGCTAATATAAATTCAGTCCGTGCAAAGTCCCTATGGATTCCAAAGTCGAACCAGTGTTTGAGGAGGATTGTAGGTGGTCCTGTGGTGATGGAGGATGAGAGGGATGAGCATCTGACCAGGTATAAAGGGTTTAGCAGATCAAATGCTTTACCTCTGTCAAACAAAAACCCAGAAAGGCTTTTAATTAACAAAATACTTAATGAAGAAGTGAAGAGAACAGAAAGATTAGCATTGAACCTCTGCCCCCTTGTGAAGGTTTTTTGAGTCTGTGTGTGTTCTTGCTTTATCTCTGCAGAACAGACACAGTTCTTTAGCAGGAAAAAACCTCTGGAGATGAGCACTGACTGCATTAAAATAGCATCTCACAAGCAGGGGTTTTAAAATGGTATTTTAACAGAGTGATGCCCAGGCAGGCCATGAATATAATGTGAAAGATCATCTTACCTAAATGAGATGGGTTTCATTAGCCAGACTTTAAACATGCTAATTACAGATAGACCTAAGTTCTATATACAATTAATAAGCTTGTTTTTCCTAATGGGTTATTTTGCTTTTTCTGCTACAGAGTCATATTTATTGTATAGTTCTTGGATTCAGTTGAGCTTTAGATGATTAAGCATTCTTCAGAGTGAAATAGATACTCTTTTAATTTAAAGGATAGTATGTTTTATTGTCATTAAAATAGAAAAATCATAGAAGGTGATAAAAGTCACATCAAGGTAAATAAACCTGGATCTGCAGTGAAACTTGATTTAATTTGAACTGTCTCTATCTCAGTGAATCCAACACTTGGCAACCATGGTGTGTTTCTGGTTTTGCTTTTTTGCCTTTTTAATATTTGTTAGAGTCTAGCTGTTTATGCAATATAGCCTGATGGATGCCTTAAATTTTGCTTGCTTCATTTTCCTCTGGGAAAATTATGATTTGTGTCTTCCTACGGTGTTCTGAAGACAAATTAACAATAATGTGGTATGTGGACGGAGGACCCTAAGCTGGGAGGAAGTGTTGATCTGCTTGAGGGTAGGGAGGCTCTTCAGAGGGATATGAACAGTCTAGATGGATAGGCTGAGATCAACAGGATGAGCTTCAATAAGGACAAGTGCAGAGTCCTGCACTTGGGACATAACAACCCCATGCAGCGCTCCAGGCTTGGGGAAGAGTGGCTAGAATGCTGCCTGGTGGAGAAGGACCTGGGGGTGTTGATTGACTGCAGACTGAATATGAGCCAGCAGTGTGCCCAGGTGGCTAAGAAGGCTAATGGCATCTTGGCTTGTGTCAGAAACAGCATGGCCAGCAGCTTCTGGGAGGTGATTGTGCATTGGTGAGGCTGCACCTCAAGTACTGTGTTCAGTTTTGGTCCCCTCACTACAAGAAAGGCATCAAGGTCCTGGAGCATGTCCAGAGAAGGGGCGGACAGACTGGTGAAGGGGCTGCAGAGCAAACCTGCTGAGGAGCAGCTGAGGGAACTGGGATTGTTTAGCCTGGAGAAGAGAAGGCTGCGGGTAACTGTTATTATTGCCTACGACTACCTGAAAGGAGGTTGTAGAGAGACGGGTGTTGGTCTCTTCACCCAAGAGACAGGAGATAGGATGAGGGGGAATGGACTCAAGCT
>VZTU01032779.1:0-67071 GCA_013400835.1 Zapornia atra | reverse complement strand
AAGAGGAAAAAAGGAGGAAGGAAGAGGAGGAAAAAAGGATTGCATCATTCATACTGTCAGTACTCTATAAGATGTTGAAGTAAATATGCTACTAATTTAAGCTATTTAAAATGTTTAGCTGTTTTGTGGTTTGCCTTTTTTTCAGAAATTATTTAGAGGGAAGTTAATATTCTCTGTTAATATAAATATGAAGGGGACAATTAGTTCAGCTAGCTGCACAGGCGAAGAGGGATTATAGAGGTGTAAGATCTTTGTTTAGAGTAATTTTATTATAGCTTTTTTAGCTATTTCAGTATTAGTATTACAGAAACAGTGCTGTAAAGAATAGTACTTCTGAGCTATATGTAGCCACACAGGTATTACTTGCTGGTATTTCAAGTACATGTATGCAATTATGCAGCCTGACTTTATTTTTTTTAATTACTGTCAATAAATATAGAGGGTTTTCCTGTATGCCGACTTCCTTTAATCAGATGGTGCTGTCTTTAATTATTTAATTAATTAATTCCATTTATTTCATTACTTTATACAGTGCCTAGAAAATGCAAAATGCTTTATTGGGAATAAAAAGCACAATTCCAATCTACAAACTGAGTTTCTAGAGGGGGATATAAGTGCTTTATTTTCTTTAAATTATAGCATAATTCTTTTCTTTCTACCTCGTCTAAGAGATAAATGTTTTGTCAGCTGTGATGCATTAATTTGTGTCTTAGTCTGACTCGTATATAGTCCAACTAGTGTTACTAATTGCTTCTTTCTAGGACTTCATTTTGCTCACAGCCTACCAATCCCTCTTTGCGGTATTCCCAAAATAATGGTGGGTTTTGCCATGTGTCCTGTTCTCTGTATGTCATGCTTATATATCACATGTGGGATATGAAGGGTATTGACAGTTATTATTTCTGATAAAGTATCTCAAACCAAATCCTTCTCAGACTGTCTCTGCTATGTGGAGGCTGACAGGACTTTCAATAGACTAGGTTTCACAGCAAAGGCACCACTGTGTTTTACAGGGTACTGTGTAGAATAAAACACCTGGAGTCGAAGGGGAATTTATTTTACCTACCAAGAGGATCAGGGCAAGATGACAAGTGCTCCAATGGAGAATGCCAGCAGCAGTTCCAAGGGGGGAGAGCTGAGTTGGGAAGTGAGAAATGTATCAGTCCCCTCACTTTATGGCAATATTGGGTGTGCTCTCTCACAGCCTTAGCATACTTCTCCACTCAAATCACACATAGAGGTTTCAAGGGCTCAGGTCAAAAGTGGAACAGTCAGAGACAATTTCCTCGCTCTGTTTAGCCCAGGAAGATTGTTCCCCTCAAGACAAGTTTATTTAATGTCTTTATCGTTCTTCATTTTGTGACTTAGTTCAAGATTTATTCTATATAGCATAATAATTTAAAAATGCATTTTTAATTGCGTAGAGACCTAAAATAGCTATTGAGCAAAGTTTCTACAAACTGATATTATGGTACCATTTATCATCTAACTACATAGTTCACCTTAATAAAGGAGAATTTCACTCTGAAACTCTAAGGCAAATCTGCGCTTGATGGGGTTGCAGTCCTTTCTAAGCAGTTCAGCTCACTCTAAGCAGTAATTTGAGATCAAAAAGATGTGGATTCGAAAACTAATTTAGACTAACAACCAATAGTCATCAATACTCATCAATGAGTTATTGTAGCCAGTGTTTTCTTTCATTACTGTTTTCCATTTTACTACTCGCTCTTTTTAAGAGAATCTGTTTCCGCAAAGCCTCAGTAATAACCACTAAAGCAAAAATACAGCATACAGAGTCAACTTATGTCCAACTGCAACTCAGTCTAATTACACCAGGATTGATTTTTTGACAACTGCAGTTCCTCCACATGCTCGAACACATTGGAAAAGATTAAAATGCTGTAAATAGTCTATATTTAGTCTATATTCTATGTTTCTTGGTATGATGTGCAATGATACCATACTTATTTGCAAGATCTTATTTGCAGATCTTCCTTCTTTATTCTTTTCAAGAAAAAGAATGTAGTACATATTGTTTTTTCACTTGCATGCTAATCTTTGATGAGTGCTTCATCTTTTATGTTTGTTGCCCATTTAACTAACTGTCAAAATGTATTGTGATACTATATAGTATTCTGAAATAAAAATAATGTGGCTTGATTTTATTTTCAGAATTACCTATGTGTCAAAAGAAAAGTATGGAATATCTAGTCTATGAGACACTTTTTCTAAACTCACAAATTTTGTGTTATAAAATGCTATCAGTCTATTTGTGGTAAAACACCATGGGGGGTATAAATTTGTTAACTTCCTACTGTGGATAGTTATTCAACATACATATTTCATGGCACATGTTCTTGCCAAAGAAAAGACAACTATTTCCATCACCACCCTAAATATAACCATTTCTTGCAACAGCTAGTGCATACAATCATTCTTTCATTCAGCAATAAATTTATTGGTCTTTAAATACGGAAGGACCTTAGTAGTATACAGACATTAAAAATTAACTTTTTTTACTATGAACTTTATCCCTTTTTGCATAGCATTTTGGCTGTTTAAATCAGGTTTGTGTTGCTTAACCTAGCTTAAATAAAACCGCCAAATACATACATGAAGGGAGAGAAATTTGGTTATTAAGTATTCTTCAGTCAAGCAAACAAAAAATACTGTAGCTGGAAGCTGAAGCTAGCAACATTCAGACTTGAAATAGAGTACAAATTTTCAAGTTATTGCATTAATACTTGGAATATTCCACCTGGTTCTATATGTTAATAATGTCATTTTTAAAAGTCTGAATTGTCTATTTAATGTCAACCAATACATACAATACTTAGAATAGAGTTGTGTTCTGCAGAATTGCTTCTGATCTGTTCCAAACTCATTCTTAACTAGGATGACCATAGATAAGGTAAAATAGTTGCATAAGAACTCCTATACTGTACCGAAGACATTCCTAGCCCACCTTGAAATTGCTCCAAATATAGTGCTAGTCGTTACTGTGCAAGAAATAGGTATCCAGCAAAGGATGGTAAATGACATTTGGAACAGCAGTAGGTGAACCAGAACAATCTGCTCATGATTCAGTGCAGCTAACATTGCTCTTAGAATATCAAATAAAACCAATTCAATTAGGAACACACCAAGTAGGCAAGTTGTGTGCTTCTCTCCTTCAAAGTCATTCTTCTAAAGAAAATTACAACAAATTCCCATTGTGGGCTATCTGTGACGCTCAGTTAGTGCTGGGTCTTGCTCTCAAATACCATAAATCATTTCCCTTTCACACTCTATCCCCAGCACTCCCGTTTCAGGCAGCAGGAAACCACCACCAGAAATCTTAGTGCCCAAGCTTCCCAGGAGGAAATGCAGAGCTTTATTCACTAGGTCATCTTCTTTGTGTCTTTGTATGCTTCTTTGCTTGAAAGTAAAAGTACTTTCATGCCTATGTGGCTACATATGGAGTACTTGTGTGCTCATGTACGTCCAACTTTAAATTAATATTTCTGGTTTTATTATTTTTAATGAGTTAGATTCAACCACCGTTCACTGCAATCAAATCCGTGACCTTGTGGAGCTGCAGCATGCAAACGCCTTCGAGAAGGGCAGCCAACATACAAAGGCTGCATTGAGTGTGTGGGCAGGCAGGAATGCTGGTACCAGGCAGCTCTCTGAAGAATGTTCTTTTGGCAGAAACAGCCGTGCTAAAAATGAGGGGGGGAAATGAATTCAAAATGTAGAGCTGGCCTGCAGTTACAAAGTGATAAGAGAAGTTGGCTGTTCAACATGAGCTGCCAGTTGCATATTCTAGGTCCTCGCTATTCTCGGGCCCTCCTACAGCCATGGCCCTGACCAGTGTTTTGATATAGCACAAAGTGGCTGTTTATTGCTATTGACTGCTGAGGCCTGCGCTCCGAAATGTGTTCTGTCAACAGAATGTAAGTGAACTTGGCATTTTAAAGCCTGGCTGCTGCAGACGCGTAGATTTCTTGGAATTGCCATGCAGCAGGACCGGTGTTGCAGTCCCCAGCTCAAACTGAAAATGTTGCACAGGAAGACGTATCATGTGAAGGTCAGATTTACCTGAGACCCTGAGGGTTTTGTGGGGTTTTTCTTTCCTCATTAGCGTGGTAAATATATCTTCTGGCTTCGTCGTCTGTCAAAGGCTGGACTTCCAACTTGGAAGTTTTTTTCCGGCTTTTTCTGTAGGGAAAAAATGCAAATGGCCTTCACATGAAAGGGAAATATGACTCTCTATGTAGTACGTGATAGTGCCATAAAAGGAGTAATCAAAATCTGTGCTAACTTTGTGTTACACTGAGGATTTTTTCCTACTTTTTTGAGAAGTGATACTTTCCATGATTTTGTACGAAATCACATGTATTGTTTTCTATTGCTTCTGTAGGAACTACAGGCAGAAATCGATGCTCATACTGACATCTTCCACAACCTGGATGAAAACGGGCAGAAAATCCTGAGGTCCCTGGAAGGTTCTGAGGATGCAGCTGTATTGAAGAGACGTCTGGATAGCATGAACATCAGATGGAGTGATCTTAGGAAGAAATCTCTAAACATTAGGTAGGATATGAACATAAGCGAAAGTCTTCAGTTGGTGTGTAAGGTGGACTGCTGCGTTTTGCCAGTAAAAGTGTTTAATATTGTTTCTGATAGAACTATTTCTGTCCAATTGGAAATTATTTGTGCTATTTTGAATGTTGGATTAACTTTGTAAGAATGATTAGGTTTTTTGGTGTGAAAATGATAGTAGAGGATTAGGATTTGAGGCACATGATGAGGTTTTGTAATTACAGAAGGAGAGATTAGCATGTTCAAACAGTAACTGTAACCCCCCTCTAAATGTAGGTTTTTTGTAGAGCTGGGTATGACTTATCAATGAGTCATGAAAGAAAGTGATTAAACAACCTGTATTTATGATAAGATTCGTTTCTAAGGCTGCTATTTCCAGAGGAAAACTAAGAATAGCCTTGTTAATGAGATGCCATGTTATTTAAGATTTTAGCTGTTGTCTGGAGAGTCAACAAGATTACCAAATAAAATCCGGTGGTAAAAGGAAATCCAGAGGAAGTGTCTTGAGAGAAAAAACTCCTCTTTGCAAAGGAAATTATAATAAATGGTTATGTTACCATTAGTTAGTAAGGAAGTAGAGGTGCAGGCTTCAGTGGGCTGGAGAGTGCTTTTCAAAAGAAATTGTTCTGGAAGCTTCTCTCAGAAATACAACTTTTACAATAGGCTACCCAGCTCTGCTGTGTTCAGTCTTGGGCTTTTTTTTTTTTTTTCATTTCCTTGCTTATATCGATATGTGTTGGTCGGTGACGGTTGGGAAGGCAGCAAAAGGCAGAAGTGTTTTTCAAAGTAATGTATGAAGTATTAGCTTTTTTTCATCTCAGGCCCTGAGGGAGGTCAGTCTGTGTAATGACAAAAGCCATCTTCATAACATCAATCATTAAAAATAAATGAAGGATGTGAGGTTGAAAAGATATTAGTAGCCAAAGAAAGAGTCAAATTCATCTTTTTTTTTTTCTTCCCGAGTAGCAAAAGAAGAGGGATATAACCCTTCGAGCTCTTTCTGAGGGTTTTTTTTTTATTTTAGCCATGAACTTGATCAAATGCAGCAATATTTGAGATAAGAAAAACAGTCAGTTGCCCAAATACCAGTAATTAAAAATACGTCGCTTTCTGTCTTTCATTTTTTGCTGTTCAATATATTGCTGCCATTAACCAAGCCAGAAATAGTAACCATAGTCGTATCACAGTGACTTCTTGGGTTAAACATTCAAAGAAACCGACCTTGTCTCAAAATCCTTGCTGCCATTAAAAAGCTCAAGGTGTTCAACAGCTTATTGATTATGATAAGAAACAATTCTTAACTTCTAAAACATTCAATTTCAATGTTCCTGGTCACCACACTGAATGAACAGGCTATTCTCAGTTTTTCTGCATGGAGCTACTTCTTCCCATCACGCAGTGTGAGGTGGATTTCATCGTAAGTAGCAATGCTTATGCAAAAGAGGTATAAGAGCAGAAGTGTGAAATGTTTCCCAGGCAGCAGTCCCAGACATCTCCTCATTTAGCATAAGTTTCAGTCTGCTGAAACAGAAGACCCAGGCCATTGCTCGGCTTCTCTAAATCCATTAGGTAAAATACATGATGGATATCAAGAGAAGCCAAGTTAATTTCCATTATTACCTGTTCTTTTATTCTGATAAGTCAGTATAGTTTATCCTAATAAACTTTCTTATAAATAACTAATATTTTAAACATTTTTTGCCATTACCTGTTTTGCTGCACATGCTTGAACACAGTTATAAATACAGGTATGTGTGCATGTAATGTACACTAGCATGTGCATACATAAACCTGAATTCTCTAACCTGAAAGAAGGCCAGACCAACGTGGGTTCAGGGAAACATTCACCATGCTGAGGAAGACAAGGACACAGCAGCAGTAACAAAACTGCTGCTCTTTTGCCTGTAAAGCCAGACCTGGTGAAGAAGGGGAAGAAAAATACCCTTGTGTTTGCCTCTCATTGCTGCCTTGCCTGTAGGAGATGGAATCTTGCATTTACTGAGATAAACATGGGAGACGGGAGTTAACCCGAGTCAGAAACTTGGATCCTTGACTATGTCCTCTCAAAGATCCCTGTGGTCCTTGCTCTAGCTGTTGCCTCTTGTAACTCCCCACACAACATCTCCGCTTCTCTCTCCACTCACTGCCTTCAGAGGCATCCTGGGGCTTTCACATCCCGCCCTGCCCTCAGGGCTGGCCTCCTCTAGCAGTGCCTGCTGTGAGCCAGTTTTACCCCAGCCCACAGCTGCCCTGTGAGAGCAGAGATCAAAAGGCAGCATGGTCTGCGTGTGTCCCTCCCACATAGCCTTTAAGTTTAAAAAAGGAGAAAATTTTCCATCAGCTCGCATACCAGACCTGCTGAACTCTGTCAGCCTGTGGTCAATCTGTCCCTTTCCTTCCTCTTTCCTTGCCATTCCAATTACCAGGTATAAAAGGTTAGAAAGAAGACAGGATCCACAGACCATTTCAAAGAACTACATCCGTCTTTACTTTCAGCAATTCTTTATTTCCATATCCAAATTAAGTAATAAGGTCTACAAACCACTGAGTACTGAGACCACATTTATCACGTTTCCTTATAGTCCATCCTATATGAGGTCACTGTCAGAACACAAGTAATTTTATGTGCATACACTAAAAATGAAGAGCAATGTTATATGAACAGAGCTGGAAGTTAAACAGAAAATATATTAAAGATCATTCTGTATTTTCCCATACATTTTATCACTTTGCTGTTATGCAATACTGCTTTTGATTTGAATTACTAAGGAATTCTTATATTATCTGGAAGTGAATTACAAATTTCTTCCCAACCAGCAATAGAAAAATAGCATATTCTTAAGTCTAGAAAAATAAAATTTTAGTGTGCTTTATCTGTGGTGTAAACAAAACTGAAGATTTTATCAGCCTAGTGATGTTTCAGTCACATATTTTCTCTCCACAGAAAATAGCTGCTGAAAATTAGTGGCTCTATTCTTGATCCCAGTGTTAAATAAAACACATTTACATACACATGCATATGCCAACAAAATATTTAGATGTCCTTATGGTGGAGAGCTTGTTTGAACAAAGTAGCATTCCATCTTTTAATTTTTCCAGTGATTCAATTATTTTAATTCACACCTCTGTTCAAATGGCACAGGCATTTGTGTAGCGTAAGGGGATTCTGTCTCTCTTGACAATTTCCTAATGACGTTTTTTGGGAAGGGATGGCATTGGTTCCCTTATCTTAAAGGTGAACAACCACATGAATCTTGTGTGAGTTTGAATGAGTTTTGTGTAGTGATTTAGAGAAATGCTTGTTCTTCTCTGTGTTGAAACTACTCTCTATATTTCAGTTAATTCATCTATTTACTTTAATGATTAAGTTACTTTCATGACGAAGTTACTTTCACGCTAGTCCTGCATAATATTTCTGCACATTTAGTGGGACTGACAATTCAACACAGTGATTAATTACTGCTGAAGAGGAAAGCTAAGAAAAAAGCCCACAAGAAAATAAGACACCACACCACACTGCCAACCCCCTCCCCCTCCCAAAAAAAAAAAAAAAAAGAAATGGGAAAAGAATGGATGTTTCAGGCCAGGACTGTGAAATGAAAACTAAATCAGTATTGCCAAAATCTAATGCAAAGCTAATGAAGTTATTTTAAAATCACTAATGAAACACTAGGATCTTTCTCTGAAAATAAGCTTGTACAGTTTGTTTTTTACATTCACTGTACCTGAATATGTCTTATATTTCACAGAATCATTAATGTTGGAAAACACCTCCATGATCATCCAGTCTAATCGTCCCCTTGCCACCTATATTACTTACTAAACCATGTCCCTAAATACCTCATTCAACCTTACCTAACATATGCTTTCAGATCCCACTTGGAAGCCAGTACAGACCAGTGGAAGCGTTTACATCTCTCTCTCCAGGAACTTCTGGCGTGGCTGCAATTGAAAGAAGATGAATTAAAACAACAAGCACCCATTGGTGGAGATCTTCCCACTGTGCAGAAACAGAATGATATTCACAGGGTATGATATTTTTTATGTGATCTTCTGGTCATTTCTTTTTGTTTTGTAGGTTAGTGCTGCATGAAACAGTCCTTGCAGGAAAAAGTAATTTACCTGTTAAAACACATTTTAGAGACAATGAAAACTGAACTTCTTGGTTGAGAGTACTAGTTACAGTTCTCAAACACAGCTTAGAAAATCAACCTTTTGGACAAGAGAGTGGCAAAGTCATCTTAAACTAATGCATTTTTCTATTAAATTACTTAAATTTTCAGTCAGATAATGTGATACCCCGAGAAGAGAATATTCGAAAAACAGTGATAATCCTCACAAAGAATTGTGCTACATATATGTAACTTTCAGTTTCTGAAACTTGCCACAGAAAATATTGTTTCTGAAGTCCCTAAGTTCTTTGGTTTTATTGTTTAATGGAGAAATGAGAAATGGTACTGTAAAATTAAATTGGATCTGGAATATCTGTGTTTTCTCCATTCATCTGGTAGCTGTATTATAAGTGTTTCTCTAATAGATTGTCCTACATCATGCCGAAGGACATGTTTGAGAATAAATAGTGAGAAGGTCAAGTTTGGAAAGTGAACATAGCATATCCTACTGCTTTAAGTTATTTGGAACCTGGCATTTGTGAAAAGTCTGGAAATAGTACATACAGCCAGGCTTGGCTTTTGATATAGGCAAACAGGCATTTGTCTACAGTTGCAGAGTGATGGGACGTAGTGACAGTATGGTTTCTCAAGGGCCGATCTTTACCTGATGGCCAAGAAAGCCAAAGAGGATGAAGATAAATATCTCATTGTCAGTGCACAATCATTTTCAAAGATAATGTATTACTTTGCTGCAAGAGGAATCTTGGTCACATTTCCTAGGTCTTCCTTCTGCAGAGGTAATATGTAGGATGCATCTTTCTTACAAAACTTTATTTGGGAATTTAAGCACTGTAACACCATCCCTTTTTAATTTTCCCTCTGTGCAAGTTAAGAAATATTAAATGCCTGAGGTCTGTTCCAGCCAACTGTCTATAGCAGCTTCCATAAAATATATTTGAAAGCCATCCAGAACATCAGGATGAAAGAAACAATATAGATGTTGCTTTAGCTCAAGATGACATTAATTGAAACCCTTTATCCAAAGGCAACTCTTCAGCCAAAGCAAGACTTAGAAAAAGATTTGTATAGAATTGCTATAACAAAAGTTTTGTCATCTGAATAATATTTGAGCATCTGAAACATTACCTTTCCTCCTAGATCAAATAAATTTTTTTTTCAGCTACAGAAAATACTTCTTACAAATTTTAATATTGTATATCGTTCTATAAGCTATTTGAAAGTTTCCCAGAATTCATCATAAAGGTAGCAAGACTTCAGTGATGGACTAAGTGATCTCTCTGTCACTCACCAATAATTGAAGTGTTTAAATTTGTTAGGGATGAGAAAGGTTGCATAAAAGTGCAAAGAATAAGTGCAAAGTGACTTTACGAAATAAATTCCTTCTCCTTTATTATTATGTTCTCTGTCATGTGCAGATACATACAGACACATATCTTTGGTCATCGTGTCTAGTATCAAAGCTAGAACATTTTAGCTCCTTTTAGAAATATGGCTTCTTTCCTTTTCCCATTCTGTAGCACTTCTGTAGCTGAATGTGAAGCTTTTCTAGTTGTAGCTATTCTGATTGCCCGTGGGAAAAAGAACAAAACATAATCCTTCGAATTAGGTTACCCTGTCTGCTCTTCAAAGATCTCTTATGGAGAAGGAGGGAAAAACAATCAGTGCAGAACTGTGTCAGCTTCAGGTTGTCTTTTACAAAAGTCCGTATCTTGGTTTCCTACTGTATGATTGGGTTTTTTTCCTTTCACACTATGGGTTTTCTGTTACTCTAAAAGTTTCCTTTAAAGAAGCAGTCATACAAAGGCTGTATCTGAATGAACAGCTTAGCTCATTTCTTCACATAAGAAAAATGCTTTTATAAAGGCTTGTGCCACAAGTGTAGAAGTAGCTCGCTTAAAACTGGAGCACGGTACTGGAAAATTGTTTTTTTCCAAGGTTTTTGTGCCCCTGCTTAAGACCAAAACTTATCTCTCAGCGTGCTGGATGTGAAAGTAAAAAGTAGTTGAATTCTGTCTTGAGAAACAGAATCTGCTGATTGTTCATTTTGCTCTCCTGAATGTCAGTTCTGGAAATCGGGCTTCAGTAAACAAGCTAAGTCTCTATTTGCTCTGACCTATCTTTTAAATGATTCAAACTTCTAGCTTTGGTCTTCCTATATCAGTACAATGTCTCTCCTTCTGTGAAGAATTGCTTTTTCCAGGTAAAGCCAGAAGTGAACCCAGGTAAGTTCTTCACTGAAGAAGAGAAAAAGACTCAGCAGGGGAACATTATTTATAAACAGTTTAACTGATTGCTGTTGAGAAATGGCATGTTGAATGAAAACACAATTTTATGCCTGAATTCTTTTTCTAACGCAGTGTTACAAGCTGATTTTATTTTATTTTCTCCCCTTAAGGACGTAATTTAAAGAAAAACATATTTAACCTCTTTATCTTTTAGAAGACCATCTGGAATACCTCAGACATTTATAGCAAAGATGAAAAGAAGTTGGTTCTTATCATTAGCATGCTCCTAGTTACCAAGATTGACTTTAAAATTTTTAAGAGTAGGATTCAGATTAAAAATTCAAATGCCTGAATCTATGCCAGAGGAGAGCTTGAACTCCACTGAGAAAAGAGATATCTGTGCAGTCAAAATCATTGTTGCGTTATAAATGTGAGGTGCTTTTTAGACAAGGCAATTTGGAATTTATCCCAAGTACACCCACATAACTGCTATTTTTTTAACTTATATATATAGCGGGTCATTTTGTCAATTTTTGGCATCAGAAGAATTTGTGTATATGCCAAAGTCAGAATGTGTGTGTGGGGAGAGTTTAGTCAATGATAAAAAATACTGCTGTTCATCAAAACATTATCTAATTATCTTACCACTTTCTTTGCTTTACTCATTGTCATTATAGTGTTTTATTGAAATTATGTTAATAACAGTGTACAAGTTACTGTTTATCTCAGTTAAGTAACTTCAGTGTCACGCAGGTAGTTTGCTTTTTCTTTCATTCCTTTAAGAGTCGTCACGCCTTCAGAGTGTGATTGTATTAACAGTGATTGGATTAACAGCAGAAACAATGTTTATGACTATAAAAGTTAATTATTAACATTTCCCTGGAAAACCTTTCACAGGATATCTATAGCGATAGTGTAAGAAGAAATACAATTCCTGAATCAACACATTAACTTTTTCTGGTGGCACAGTTGGTATCTACTTTTTACAATTGAGTTTAAAATCCATTTTTATAAAGAATTCTAATGGGGAAGCATCTTGAATTAATTTAATTCTCCTATTTCTCTTTAAAATTCATTAAAAACAAAAAGCATCTGCTTTTATAACAGCAGAAATTAATTTAAGTTTCATCAATGCAATTCTCTTCTTATTATATTTTCATCTTTTGATTTAATCAATCTGTGTTTCTCCATCTAAAGAGATTTAAGGACACCCATGAGGAGGTAGGAAAGGTCTAAGATAAGCTGATCAATATATGCATTATTAAAATGGTGGACATAATGCCCTTACTGCTGTGGAGTTGATGACAAATAGAGATGTTTAAATAAAGTAGTTTACTTGGTTTTTTGTCAGGTCATACATTATGCACGTTCGATTTCCTCTACAGTCCCCCAAAGTGTGGAAGAATTTAAGGAATTCAATGAAATTAGCCTGAAATCAGTAGCTTTAAATTAGCCATTCATTTAGGTAATTCTGCTTACAGTGATGGTCTGTTTATTATCAAGACGTATTTGTCAGAGCTCTAGATTATTTTTTTCCCCAAAAAGAAGAGAAAATGTCATTTATTGCAACTTACAATTTTTATTGGTAGTGTGTATATATTTCACAACAAATCTTGATTCAGAAAAGCTGGATCTATCTTCATACAGTAAGAAAGGGGAGTTTTTTGTTGGGTAGTGTGTAATGAACATTCATTATTTCTAATGCTGTTCTTTGCTTCTGCTTCACTCTCAGGTTTTTTTTTCATTCACTCATTTTAAAATTTCTTATACTGAAACATATTTTAACTTTTTTGGTAGAAATCTGCAGATCAAAACTAGGGAAAGCAATAAGGACTGTAAATAGATCTTAAGACCATACTGTGTACTGTTCTAAAGCTCACGATTTCCAGACTATAATCACGTCCACGAGCTCCAAATTCCGGAAAGGGAAAGTTGGATAAAACCCAACCATTTAACATATTGGCTCACTGTTTCCCTGTAATAAACGAGAAAGAGACTCTTTCTGTTTATGACTAACTAGAAAATATACTAAGTCAGAAAGTTCCCATTAGCATTTCTCTTTTTTTGAGAAGGTAGATATGATTCCAGCTCACACGCTTTGAGGGATGCTGTATGCATATCTGATTATGTTATCATAGAGCCATAGAATTATAGAATCCTTTGGGTTGAAAAGGACCTCAAAGATCATCTAGTTCCCACCCCCCGCCATTGGCAGGGACACCCTCACTAGAACAGGTTATCCCAACCCCCATCTAACCTGGCCTTAAATGCTTCCAGGGATGGGGCTTCCACAACCTCTCTGGGCAATCTGCTCCAGTGACTCACAACCCTCACCATAATAAAGAATTTCTATCTAACATCTAATCTAAACCTGCCCTCTTTCAGCTTGAAGCCATTGCCCTTTGTCCTGTCACTACACTCCCTGGTGAACAGTCCCTCTCCCGCGTTCCTATATGACCCCTTTAAGTATTGGTGCACCTCAGTTAGGTCACCCTGGAGCGTTCTCTTCTCCAGACTGAACAAGCCCAACTCTCTCAGCTTGTCTCTATGGAGAGGTGCTCCAGTCCCTTATCATCTTCGTGGCTCTCCTCTGGATTTGCCCCAACAGTTCCATGTATTTCCTGTACCGAGGACCCCAGAGCTGGATGCAGTACTACAGGTAGGGTCTCATAAGAGCAGAGTAGAGGGGCAGAATCACCTCCCTCGTTCTGCTGGCCATGCTGTTCTTGATGTAGCCCAGGACATGGTTGGCCTTCTGAGCTGCTTGTGTTGAGCTTGTCATCAGTCAGCACCCCTAAGTCCTTTTCCTCAGGGCTGCTCTCAATCCAGCCTGTAGCTGTCCTTGGGATTGCACCAACCTACTTGCATGACCTTTTGATTGGCCTTGTTGACCTTCATGCAGTTCACATGGGCCCATCTCTCCAGCCTGTCAAGGTCTCTCTGGATGGTGTCCCTTCCTCCAGTGTGCTGACCTCACCACACAGCTTGGTGTTGTCAGCAAACTTGCTGAGGGTGCACTCAATCCCACTGTCCATGTCACCGACAAAGATACTGAACAGTGACAGTCCCAGTACTGACCCCTGAGGAACACCTCTCATCACAGACCTCCATGTGGACATTGAGCCATTGACCACAACTCTTTGGGTGCAGCCACCCAGCCAGTTCCTTATCCACTGAGTGGTCCATCTGTTGAATCCATGTCTCTCCAATTTAGAGACAAGGATATCATGCTGGATAGTGTTGAAGGCTTTGCACAAGTCCAGGAAGATGTCTGTCATCCTTCCCTTGTCCACCATCTCAGTCACTCCATCATAAAAGGCCACCAGATTTGTCAGGCACAATTTGCCCTTAGTGAAACCTTGTTGGCTGTCAGCAGTCACCTCCATATTCTCCATGTGTCTGAGCATAGTCTCCAGGAGGATCTGCTCTAGCACCTTACCAAGCGAGAGGTGAGACCAACTGGTCTGTTGTTCTCTGGTCTTCCTTTTTCCCCTTTTTAAAAATAGGGGCTATATTTCCCCTTTTCCAGTCAGCGGGGACTTCGCCAGACTGACAGGACCTTTCAATCCTTGTTCTATTGCACAAGGAATTTTGGAAGAACGTGCTTTTAAGCCTTTTTTGGAAATACAGCACTGCTAGCAGTATTTGGTTGGTATGGTTTTTATGCAGAAGTAGTAAAAGCTGAAGGAAAAGGTGTTTTCTGTCCTCACAGTTTGCAGATGTACATAGCTAGGACTGACCTGACTACAGCAGCAGCACTCCATGCTCGTTCCCAAAGAGATAGCATTTCCTGGCTTCTGTGTACCCAATAAGTTGGTGTAGTTCTGTGCTCCCCTGGAATATCTGTGATTCCTTCCTGCTCCTGGTGTGTGTGGGCAGAGCAGAACATTGTGCATGTGCCTCCTGTTTAATTCGCTCTTGGCATAGACATTTCTGAGAAATACTTTGTCTCTTGAGATGTTTCTAATGCAGATTATATCTTTAAGCTGTTACACAATTACAATGTTTAAAAACCAATATGACTGTTGATGTCACTTTTAACACTATCAGATGAGAGCAAAGCACAGGTCCCATGGGGAAACATTTTAAGTCATGCTACCTGATGGCTTGCTTGAGCTGCAGACCTGCCACACTCTAGTGGGACAGAATGATGTAATTTGAGGTGAGCACAAAGGCTAATTAAAGGAACAGATTTTCCTCATTTGAAGGCATGAAAAAGGCTTATTATATTTCCTCTTTCCATTGCACTTCATGCAAGAGTCAAGTATGAATTATGAAGATGTCTAAACCTAAAAATGTCTAAGTTAAAAGGTTTTAACCCTGGAGTAACCTCACTCAGATTTTATGCAGAGTAATGTCCAGTGATAGTTTCCTTGTTAATATACAATACTTCTGTATTTGTGGAAAGAAGTGTTGGTTATGAAGGGTCAACATCATTGTTTAAGACAATTATCACAGATATTAAACAATAGATTATCTTATGATAGTAGACACACTCCATGAAAGAATTCCCAGTCCTGCTGATGTACATGACACAAATTTAACATTTTTTACTTTGCTTTATTCCTGCAGGAAAGCACGCCTAGCTAAAGGGTTTTCATGATTCACAATTATAGTCCCTATGGTCAGTTCTTGACCACTTAATTAAAATATTATTTAAATATTTATAATAAAGTAATGTAGTCATTTCCTTAAGTTTACTTTCCTGGAATGAATTATGATTTTTTTTTTTTACCTGTGAGTGCTCATATTAGAAACTGAAGGTGTGATTCTCATTTTTAGTTCTGTTAGGTATTTCCTATATGGAGCATCTCATATCAAATATAATTCAAAGTGTAATGAACTTTTAAATATTGAATTTATAATCTTTCATTAGTTTGCATAGAAACCCAAATTTTGTTTAATAATTAATGTAACTGAATTGGGGAATTTATTATGTAAGAAGCCTATATAATGCTGGTGTTGTAAAAAGGATTTTCTAATCCCTGAAGTAAAATATCTGTTTTGCACTCATGCATATGGCTCTCCTTTTTGCAGTATCGTGTTTTGTGATACACTGCACTATAATTATCTGCATATTTTACCTCTGTGCTACTTAAAAACAATACGCATTCAGTAGCGTTTCATAAATAAAGAAGAAAATGTTGAAATAACACAGTGGTAAGGATCATTTAGGTACGTTCAGTACAATATACAAAAGTCCTAACACCACACGCAAGCCACAGGCCAGGTTTCATCTGTATTATTTTTGTGATGAACACTTGGATTCAGATTAATAAAAACTTACTAATCAGTACCCTACAAAAATTTTAAATACCAACCTCGCAAATCTTACTTATCATCAGTTTAAAAACAGGGAATAGAAGAAAGATATTAAGAGAGCTGCTGCTGCCGAAGGAAGAAAAATGCAAATAGAGAGTAGGAAGAAAAGGCAAGAAAGGATACAAGTGCCAAAAATGATGCCAGGAAAAGATGAGATGAAAGGGAGTAATACACTCGATCTGAAATCAGAACATACCACTGAGCAATGTTAGATGTAAAGATATAGAAACTGATAATAAATACTGATTAAAACAACCAGGAATTAACTAGTTAGGCTCAGGAGGTTGGACTTGATGGTCTCTGGAGATCCCTTCCAACCCCTACAATTCTGTGATTTCATAAGGACTACTTTCTGCCTTTTAATTTTTACTCATGCATGCCTTTGTCCAAGCCAGTCCAAGCCCTGTCTCTTGAAGCTTGGCTTTGGCGTTGACCCTCATGTTAAGTAACAAAAGGGATCCCTCCCACAGTGAAAATTTGATCAGCACCCCCGAGTACTTTGCAGCATGCTGGTAGTACATTTACTCCTTTGAATATAATGTGATTATGCAAAAGCTGATTACCTCTTTTACTTTTGGGTTTTTTTTTTTGGTAGCTACTTGCAATACACATGTGGAAGCAGTCAGAAATGTTGTTCTTTAATTGACAAAAACACAGGCTACCATTCAGTATTTTGTTATATATCCACTTGCAATAATTTTGTTTGATCTCTCAGTCTTTCAAGAGGGAGCTGAAAACAAAAGAACCTGTTATCAGGAGTGCGCTTGAGACTGTGCGAATCTTCGTAGCAGAGCAGCCTGTGGAGGGACTGGAGAAGCTCTACCCGGAACCAAGAGGTAATTGAGGAAAGAGCAGGGTAATAACACGTTGCTGGAAAGATCAGTGATGATCAGCGGTGATTAAATAAATTCTTCCAGCCGCTGTGAACGCATTTATTTTACACACCAAGTTGAATGTCTGTATTCAGAAACTAAGCTAAAAATACCCATGAAAGAAATCCTTAACAATCCTTCTGAACACTGTGGCACTAAAGAGACTTGCATATTTATAAGCAGATTTTGAAACTGGCTTTAAACCTTCAGGACGCATCTATAACTATAGGCCCGTCTGAGGTCTGAAGTTCAGCTTGTAGCCACAATACTACAGAAACTCCAGAATCCACTCAATTGCAGCAAATGATTCAAAATTAATAATGTTTACATAGGCACAGAACTATTTTGCTGAATCAGGACACAGTTGACAAACCTTCAGCTACACCTTGCATGTTTAAAAACGCTTTTATATACATTTTGTTGATTCTTATGGTGGTGAGGTTTAAAATTTTTAAGAGTTTTTCAAATGAGAATACATTAATAAAATAAATCTCACAGGTCTCTCTGGTTATGAATAGATTCTTACTGAGCTCAGAACTTACCCAGATGGCAATTACTTTTCTTCTAAGGCAGAATATGTCTTAAAAGGCTCTTGACTTTCACATTTAGAGTTATCACCCGAGGAAAGGGCCCACAATGTCACTAAACTTCTCCAAAGGCAAGCAGATGAAGTCAGAACTGAGTGGGATAAGCTGAATCTACAGTCTGCTGATTGGCAAAAGAAGATAGATGATGCTCTTGAAAGACTGCAGGGCCTTCAAGAGGCCATGGATGAACTGGACCTGAAACTACGCCAGGCTGAAGTGTTCAAGGGATCCTGGCAGCCAGTGGGGGATCTGCTAATTGACTCTCTGCAGGATCACTTAGAAAAAGTCAAGGTACGTGTCAGTATATCAGTATTTCTGAGTATAAAATAATTTGCGTGCTCATCATATGAGCCCCAAAATCAGGAATTATCTTTTAAAATGAGAAACTGATAGCTTTGTGTCATAGTGATATTTAGAAAGATAAGTACATACAGAGTTTTATAATTTCCTTTATTAAAAAGGAATTGAGTCATCACCGAGAAAGTATATTGCTAGCATAGGTAAAAAGCACCACAGGACTGTGTAAATATCCTCAGCACAGAGTTAGCAGTAAAGAAAGCAAAATAGAACTGATATGATAACATGATAAAGGCACCGCAAATTAATTCTCTTTTTTATTATACTTTTGTAAGCATGTTGAGTACATAACCGTGTCTATACTTGTAGAGTAGAATTTAAATAAGGTAAAGTGTATGGTTTTGTTGTTTTGTCATGATGGCATTTGCTCTCTGTCTTGATTGATAACTAACTCATTACATTAAAAAGGGTAGTTTTTTTGGTTTTTTTTAAAACACATACTGGAAAAACTGTCTTTTTTTTATATACCTCCATGCTTATCTACTTTGAACGGTTGTTTCCTAAAGTCATTGCTTATTGAGAAACTCCTGAGGACTTGTCGTCTTTTGGCATGATTGCCATGGCCAGACTTTATAAATACTCCAGAATTCCTTCAGCTAGAGCACAATAGAGGCAGTTGCCATTTTGATAAGAACAAAGCGCCTCTGTTCTTTTCACCTAAATGGGAATCATCAGTCATTTTGAAACAGACCTGAGCTGACTACTGCTTTCTCTAGGAGAACATTAGGATCTAAGGAAGAGGAAATAGAATGACTAATGGCAGGAAAAATGCCTTTAAAAATCAAAAGTAGTTTATAAAAAAAAAAGATCCATAGTTTTAATCACACAGGAAAGTTTAATGTGTATCCTGTATAAATATTGTACAATTAAATGGAGTACTTTATAGCTGATGAACTGTTAGCTGCAAAATTTGTTTATCTTAATTTAAATTCATAAATGAACAGATCTATTTATAAATTATCAGAAAACACTTTCTACTATACCCACATATTATTTTATGATCTTGAAGAAGAGAGTCGCCCGATCTAGTGAGAGGTGTCTATGCCTATGTCAAAGGGGTGGAACTTGATGATTTTTGAGGTCCTTTCCAGCCCTAACCATTCTATGTTTCTATTATTCTATATTCTGAACAGAAACACTGAATTCCTGTCCTCACTAGATAACAAGCAAGTCACTTAATTCTAAACCTGTAACTCAGTAATTTTATTGTCGAGTCCTGTTATGGTTTAAAAAGTGTAAAAATGTGTCCAAGAGGACATAATGGAATTCTAATAACAGCCAAGACAAAATAGAAATCTTGATGCTATCAATTGGTAGATGGCTCTTTATTCCTTCTGAAGTCCTAATATTAGGGCCAGACAGAAGCCAAGACTTATGACCCAAGATTTAAAATTAGATGTCACCACCTACCCCCTGATTTTTATCTCATTTATACCTTATTTACTTAAAATATTAATGAGTATAGGCTATGATAGGACCATATGGTAAGATTATCAGCTAAATGTTAAATGAAATGAAACATGGATCACAGTAGCCTTCCCAAACCTAAGCTGATGTATAACTTGATAGGGAATGAGTTTACCCTGTGTTATTTGTTACTGTTCTTTTTAGTTACAATTGCTGGAGTTTTTAAGGCTTTGATGTAACATTGAACTCATACAAAATAACTAAACTTTTATCAGTGTTAATGGATTATAATTACAGATCCTTGATCTGTATTAATGTACTGATTGGTATTGATTTCTAATCCTGAGGACGAGAATGTTTCACACACCTGCCCCAAAGAATGCAATCTAGACTACAGATAATCTATAATCACAATATTCTTCAGACTTCTCTGGTGTTCTCCATTATTCTCTCTTTTTTCTTCTTTCACATGCCATCTTATCTGTAGACTGAAATATAACTTACTTTCTTAATGTCACACATACTTTCCTCCGAGAGAGACATTCTTTTTTCTCTCTCTTCTTTCTCTCATCCTTTCTGTCCATTAAAATCCAAACCACTTAAATTTAGTCTTTAGTCTTGAATTTGGTTCAAACCCAAACAAGTCTATTAAGTGTCCCCTAATGACTGGCTGCTCATTTTAAATGTAACTCAGATTATATTTTAGACATGATCTGAGATTTCTACTTCTCTCTGCAACAATTTCAACAGAGGCTATCTTCTCAGTCACTAATAAAATTTCCTCCTTTTCATCAGTATGCCCGGAACACTTAGGGTCACATGAGACCACCACTCAGATTTTATATTAAGCTTTTCCTGTAATGCAATTGATATGTAATCAAACCTACCTCATCCTTTTGGTATCTTATTCAAGGACTCATTCCAGGAACTGGCAGTGGAACCATCTTTCCTCTCTTTCTCCCCTAAAGACCCTCCTTTACTCCATACAAACCAAAACCTTGATAATGGTTATGCTACAAGTATGCAACAGTCATTACATGTCATGCTGATAGCTTCTTACTGTGTTCTGGTCTCTCTGTTAGACATGTGCTGAGAAATAACAATAGGAATGGATGCTCTGGAGTATTCAGATGATCCCCTTTATGAAGTTTTAGATTTAGTCAGTTTACCCTCTGAAAAACATCTTTTTTTGAACTAGAAGCCACTATTTTGGGATGTTATGCACAGAACTTGGTACCTGAGAAGGCAATGTAATTTTAGCAGTGTGGTTTACCTGTTGCTAAAGGTTGTTCAGCTACTCTTGATATGCTTACATGAGCACAAAGCAAAGCACTTTCTTATGCCAGTAATATTGTACCACGTCACTAGTCGCATATAACTGCTTCAGTTTTCTGTCATACACAAAACTGTAAGTGCACAGGAGAGCCTTCCATGGGGGACAGAACTAGTTTTTAGCTTTCTGGTTGTTTTTTTTTTGATGTTCTGGGTTTTTTTAAACCGCTGTAAAATATTGTTCAAGAACACGCAGTAGTGTCTGTGGTTTCTCTAGTTTTCTCTTTCCAAGCAGAAGTGTAGATCTCAAGAAGACCTGCCAAATAAAAGCTGAATTGTGTAGCCCTAATTTCAATTAGCTCCATTCTGCTATGGAAGGATTTGTTCTTCATTGTCATATAAAGAGGACACCTTGACTCAATAGGGTGATTGTTAAGTGTAAAAAGCAGAGCAGAATTTAGTGACATCAGTTTTGTGTTTTCTTGTGAGCAGTTTTCAGGAAGATGTTAATCATGCTTCTTAAGAATTGGTGGTTGCTCTTGCAGATTCACTTTTATAGTTATGAATAAAGCAGTTGCATGGGAAGATAATGAACTTTGCATATAGATTATGGATTTTAATATATTTAGTGTAGAAAGTGTATTCACAAAGACTATAAATATTCTTTCAAATTCTTTTCTGATAGTCTACTTACAATTTTAATACACTTTCTAATTATTTTCTGCAAAACTTTGAAACAAAAGGCAATGAAAAATTCACAAGTACTGCATAAGTAACCCTTTTTTTCCTGAGATGCTAGACCTGAATTATGTGCCGTTTATTTCAGACTTTCTTCAGCACTGTGGCTGAAGTTTGTTTCTTCAGAGAGTTGCAGCCAATTGTATGTTGCTGACAAATGTTCACTGGAAAGCGTCAACTTCTTTCTAATTTGTAAACTGAACAGAGTCTGCAATTATGCATAGATCACAATTGAACTGGTCTGTTCATCATCTGCTCCAATATTACATTCCATGTGCACTCAATCTTTTTGTCCCTAGGCATCTCTTCTCTGCATGAAACTAAAAGTAAGACAATCCCTTTAGATAATTAGCTAAATTTCAGTTGTGTTCGTATGCGGCCATAGGAGGAAAAGAGGTAGAGTTGGCAAGGTTAAAATACAATATTCTTACAAACACTCATCCTAAAGTAGCAACCTCAATTAAAAGACAATGAATAAGCATAAGCATTTAATTAAAAAAAGAAAAAAAAAAGAAAAAAGCTTTATATATTCTTCTGCAGTTCATTTTGTTACTGTTCAGCTACTGCTGTGCTGCAGAAAGTTGTTTCAGCAAAGTGAACTTTTACACTGTTGATATGAAGGAACAGTGCTAACAACTGCTTAGAGTAGAGATTCCGAGAGCAAAGTGAGTTGTTGAATTTCTAATTTGTGTTCTCATTCATAGAAAAAAAAAAAATTCTTCCAAAATTATTTGAAACATTTAGGTAATTAATAATTTACTATGCTTCCTGAAGAAAGAATAATTTTTCTAAGAGATAAGTAAGGAGTTCCATACAAGAAAATTAATGAATGACCCCTAAACCCAAGATGGTAGTACACATAGGTATCATCCTAGCAATGAAGATGTATACTGGACATGAAGAATGCAGTTTTAAATAGAACCATACAAACTGCACAAGAAATAATTACCTGGAAAATGTATTGAATAACTAGAATTTCCAACCAGATAGATACCAATAGCAGTACTAGATCCACACTGCAGCTATTTGCAGTCAGACTGTAATGTGGTGCCCATTTTCCTGTTTATTTTATGCTAACACCAAATTGAGCTATGTGTTAAATTAAGCTAGCAGAGCTCCTGCAGTCCAATCTGTAAAGGAAAATGACACTACACATGCAGCAACTTTTGAGATCTTTTTAATTCCCCTTCTTCACTGATAGAATGTACGTTCCTCAAAAAAAGAAAAACAAAGATAATATTTATTTTTCATATGGAGGTCTGAATTTGTATCAACAGGCAAATTACTGCTATTTGGAAGGAAATTAACTTGCCTGGTGTTCTGAACAAATTTTTGTTCCACATGACAACACATAATTTTTTTCACATTGCCTAGATATCTTCCTGCATTATTCTAAGCCAGAACCCTTTTTACTTCAAATTTCTACCGTGTATAATTGCTTCTATTTTTCTTGTGCAACACTGATTGGCGTTACTGCTGTGACAGAAGTTTGAGGAGAGTTTGCAGCAGGAAAGCCTGCAGAAGCTAGTGACCCTTAAGTATTGTTTCAGTAGTTTCAGTACTCACAGGCTGAGATGTATTTTGACAATTTACAAGCATTATTCCCCACTATAGTTTTACTCCTTACTATTTTTAGATATTAACTCACAAAAAAATTGAAACATTCCATATACAGAATTTTAGACTATGAACTAAGATTTGATTGAGTATTTTAAATTTTTTTGTACACACAGAGTTGTTTGGGCTGGAAGGGACCTTAAAGATCATCATCAAGTTCCACCTCCCTGCCATGGGCAGGGATTCCCTCCTATAGCAACATCTGTTTGACAGCAGAATAGGAAAGAGCATTTGCAAATGGAAAAAACTCCTCAGTGACTGTTTTAATGCTAATATAAACTGAAATATCAGTACAATGTACCAGAACATAATATACTTTATTATAAAATAAACCAAAATCTTATTTAATTCACTGGAATGCTTTGAAATCCTATATATGTCCTTATGATATTGAATATTTCTGTGAATTTAAATTTTTGTGGAGTTTGCCATGATAAAAGCAATAGTTGAAGTTTGTTCAATTTAACCAGTCAACTTTCAAGATCTTTTCAAAGATCAGACACTTCAGCTAAATACGTTACCTAATTGATTATACAGCCCAGTACATTGTTTTTACTTTCTTAGATGTAGTTCTATACAATAAAGGATTACATAGGGTTGTTTGGTTGTTGCTATTATAGGTAAGTTTAATTTTCTAAGGATGATTTCAAATATGAAGTTGAGATAAAAGCCATGGAGTTCTTCATCACATAGTTGCACAAGCTGAAGTTAGTTCTGCTATGCTGCTTAGCTTGTAGGAGGTGAAAGTTACTCAATTGTGTCCTGTGGTCTTTTAATCTCATTTTAACAGCTTATGAAGTCATTTATTTTCTCACATGAAAAGAAATACAATCACAAGTGGTTATTTAATATGTAACAGTCATGTATTTGCAACTGATACAAATTTAATCTAAAACTCTTATCTGCCTTGTGCTGTTGCTATGTAATCAGTCACATAAGATTGGAGAGGTTTTTTATGGCCTATGTTAAATACATGAAGCAAACCTTCATTCCTTCTGCCCAATCCCTTTACGTTAAGCTATACATTTCTGATCTCATATTTAGATGCTACTACTGTAATTATAGTGAATGTCTAATGGAGATGAAATTCAATAGGTATTTCTGTCTATATCACACCACTTGTTTTAAGGGGAGAGCATACATTGTTTTTGATGCAGGAACAATAAGGAAATGATGGGCGGAAGTACTCTGAAAATTAAGACTGCCCTGGACTATACTACTTATTGGGAAACAGTAGCATAATTGAGATACAGAAATATTAATGTTGTCCTGCTAACAAGGAACAAATAAAAGGAATACTGTTTAATTAACCTCTTTTGGGATCACAGCTAGTGTGCGAAAGACTCTTGGAGGCTGTTTTGTGAAAGAATAAGCATTGGGGAAAGAGCTGCACCAGATTTCACCTGATTTTCACAGGGTTTCTGTTAATATATTAACACAGTTATTAATAGAACACGTTAACTAGCTTATCTTTGATTAAGAGTCCATGAGCTAAACAATACTGTGACTTTTTCATTGACGGTGAGTTTAGAAAAATTCCCGAACTCTAAGGAAGACAAAAAGATGACCAGTAAAAAGTGGAAATATTTTCTACTTCCAGCCCAGTTTGGGTAGAACATGCTATTATTAGATCAACAGATTTCATTTAAAGCCAAAATTTTTCCTTGTATGAACTCACCCTACTGATTTCAGTGGGAGTTCAACATTCACATCTGCAGGCAGAATTTGACTTTTTAAGTATTGGTAATCTCTGATCTTGGTTTCTGATAGCCTGCTGAGAGAACTGTCTAATACATGTACAAAGACTTGTCTGTCGTTTTATGCCTCTCAAGTACAGAATTGAGGTCAGACCAGAACATTTTTAGGAGATTGCTCTTTATCACTTTATCAGAAATAAAACTGGACTTGGGCTTTTAGAAGCAGAATTAAGCATTAATGTTTAAGTACCTAAGTGGCACAGTTATTGCAGGGGCTCTGACATTTAACATGGCTTTTTGTTTTAAGTTTGCCATATAAACACAGCACATATAGTTGCTAGCCTGATGATTGCATATTAACATTCCCAGACATGCTGTTAAATCTAAGATGCTCTTGAACTGTTCTAGTTCTGCTCAAAAGTCTTTTTTCTCTAATAACCTGAAAAGGGAAATATTGGCAGGGGGGTGGGGGAAGATACAATGCAAGTAAAACTTTTTAATGTGGAACCAATTTAGTCAGGCTTTGAGAAGTGAGTGTGGCTGAAGGAGGTGGGTGTCTAAAGGGAGAAAAAGTGTATCTGAAGAGTATTTCTAACAGAAACCTGATTTGCTGTATGTAGTGTGCTATTGAAGCATTTCTATGTAAAGCAAAAGGACATAACAGAAGTGAATATATAGCCAGAGACGTGTGTTCGGTGAGGCACAAGAGGAAGGAAAAGGGAGAAAGATTGCTAGAAATTAATTTTAAATTTGTCTGCTTTATGGGAGGAAGCCTTCTTTTTCCATGAAGAGAAGTCTGCCAGTGCTAGGTTTTTAACTAATTCTTCCTCTTAAAACATTGACTTTCCTATTCCTAGGAATGTATTTTGGTGTTGTAACTATCAAATGTGCAGATTCTATAGTGATAATATTGCTGTGACATGGGCAAATCAATGAGCTAAATAAAATCAATTTATCAAGCTCTTATTCTGGTACACAGCAATTATTTAGGGACTGCTTGAAGTAGGGAGTGCAATGAATTTTCAGATTGCCTGGGATGTTTATCAGTGACCCGTTGCGCTATGTTTTTCTCATTTTAATCTTTATTTAGTTAAAGCCTAATAGAGGTTTATTTCATTTTTTTTGTCCAAGGTTAACCCATAATAAAACCTTATAATTGCCACTTAGCACTCTAACAGTGCTTCTCATGTTCCAGAGAGTATGCATTAATCTCCTCAGCTTGTTTCTGAGACTGTAGTAGAAGTAATATTATCCCCAAATTACAAATAGGGCAATTGAATCAGTGAAACTAATTTGTCCAGACAGCAATGCCTCTCAAATTATTTTGATTCTCTTTAGCTTTTACCTTCAAATGGTTTTATTTTAGTTGGGTTCGATTATCCAGAGGATTAAGAATGACAATTTCCATCAGTTTCAGCGGGAGCCACAGCTATTCCTTTATTTCCCAGAGATGCAACTTGCTTTCCCTCAAGTTGTGTCAGGGCAGCCTGCCACCCAAAAGGGTCTTAGCCCACATGCCTGGGATGGTGGGCACCGCTCCTCATGCAGTTTCCCAGCCCCTGTCTGGTGCTGCTCATTCTTCAAGGTTTATTTAATTGTTTCCTTTTCAGAATTTTATTTTAATATACTTTCTTCCTAATTTAGCTTTAAAAATATGTTATTCTTGCTTATGTCCTACTAAAGCCTACCATTAGAACTGAATTCCCTTGCCTTGCATTGTTGAAAGATGCCCTTATTAGGCAGAACTCATCTAGGAATTTCCACCTCAGGATTTTGGCTTGGGGTTTCACCCACTCTCACTCCCCACACATAATACAGTGGTGGGGAAAAGATGAAGATGGGAGTTGCAATACTAATTCAAGAATTGGAAAACATAGCTTCCAGCAAAACACTTTATCAGTGCATCTGACCTGCATTTTTCTAGAGGCTAGATACCGGATGGACTGTAATAACTCCATTTGGCTTTAAGCTGTATGAAAACCTATGTTCCCTTAGCTAGAGGTAATAATTATCAATTTTATGAAGCTAAACATTATGAAATATTTATACGGTAAATTTAAAGACATGTTGGCATATTGTATGTAAATGTGACCTTTCCTGTTGGGGAAGAGAAAATAAAGATTCCTGATCTGTAGAGGCATTTTGTTTAGAAAATTTAAGAGCAGTTTTTGAAGCTTCTCATCTGAATTGTTTCATTGTTGGTTGAGCATCAGAATAAAATCTGTGGCGTCATATAATCTAAACTAAGTTTTCATACAGCCATGCAAGGAATCCATCTTTCCTCTTGAGATACAGAGTCTGCCCGCTGTTGTCTGGAAGCTTGAAGTGTTTTGTAGCATCATGATACAGCTGTTACAATCATGCTGGTTTCAACTGCTGCTTTTTTTTTTTTTTCTTTTTTTGGTCAGTGAAATATTACATTTGCCTTTAAAATACTGTACTGCCTTGCAGCACAGTAGAGATTGACTTTGTAGTAATTATTTTCTGAAGGCAAGTACTCTTGTGACTGTCTGTTACCTACAAGAGCTTTTGATAGATTTTTCAGATTTTTATGTTTCTAAATATCTAATATGCACTGTTCACAAGTTAGCTAATAGAGATAGATGATGTGTTCTTAATGGTTTAAAACAGGTTTGACTGAGGTTCCACATCCTAAGCATTTATATCTTTTGAAGTGCTTTTAGCTTTAATAAAACCGAATGTAATCATACTAAAGGAAAAAAATCCCTTTGTAAATATTCCTTTATATTTTCTGCATCTTTCATGTAGTGTGTGTTAGACTTTCAGATTACACATTGAAATGCCTTAAGATACCTCCAGTTCCTAGGCATCTCATCTCTTGATTGCCAAGTTGGCTTTTAGCTTGCAAAGCAACTGAGCAACTGACTTTGATTATGTGGAAAAATTGGTGCAGAACTGTTTATGAACACTTTAGCAGTGATGGGCTTTGGCATGTCATGGTTATAGTTGTTGTAGCAGACTGAATTACAAGCTAAATTTGCTCATTTACTTTTCCACCTCCATGGAGGAGAACACAATTTCAGGATAAATGGCAAGTCAGTAGCATAGATTGTGTCTGTTCAGGGATCATAAAATTCCATATCAGCTGCTGATTTAAGAAAAAATAAATCGAGAAATCATAGTAACAGTGTGATATGTGTTTCAAGATATGGATATCTATTTATTAGTGTGCTGCTTCTGTTCATTAAATTAGGCAGCCTAATCATTAAATAGGGTTTTTTTCTATATATAACATTGCTACAATTCATAGATTTTTTTTCCCTTGAAAGTTCAGAAAAGAAGAAAATTAATTCCTGGCATTAGTTAGTTTTTTATTTGTTCTATTAAAATTTTAGTATCCTTATTTTTGAGGAAGAACTGAGTCTTCAAATTATAGAAACAACTTTTGAAATATATATTGTTTTATTAGGTTCAAAAATAAAGAATTCAGAATGGGATAGGACTTTAAAGGGTGTGTTGGTTTTTTTTTTTTTTCCTCCCCTGATGTCTTTTATTTGAACTATTTTTATCCTTGAAGAGGATTTATATTCTACTCTAGTGCATTCTTGCTTGGTCATTTCTGAGTTTATAAAAATATATGGGATGGAAAATCAAATCTGCTAAAATCCATTTTGTTTCAACACCACCTGTCCCCAGGAGCACTAGAATCAAATAAAAATACAGTGTGAGTTTAAAAGGAAGCTAAGTGTAGCATCTTGAGCTAGCAGCTGACAATCCCAGGTTTTGATGAAATTTGAATCAGATACACTAAACCCATCAGAGAAGAAAAGAACCCATTTTGAATGAAAAATATGGAAACTGTTAAACTGTCCTGGGTAGAATGTGTCAGCTTGTTCCACCTTGGACTCTTAAATATAAAACTGAAACTAGCCTCTGCCCCACAAACACTTCACTCGGACGCTAAGGGAGCTGATGGAGAGACACATGAGCATTGGGAACCTTCTGCGGCCCAAGCATGGGACAGCCACTCACCTTCCTGTGTGAATGGATCTGGCTCTGATTTAGCTGCAGCTGCTGCTGGTATTAAAAAAAAAAACAAACCAAAAAACAAAACCAGTACAAGTTCAACCTGAGCTTTTCTTCTTGAGCCTCATCTCCTTCACTAGTTACGAGAAGTGAGGTTGAACATAGACCTGTGCTAGCCAGAAACTCCTCTATATAAGGGAATTCATCAAGAGAATGCCAGGCTGACATGAGGCTACTGCTACAGGCCTGTGGAGTGACAGATCAGGAAATCAGGGGAAGAATATACTGCAGAAGATAGAGCAGTATAGCTTTTATAAAAGTAGGCGTGCCTCACATCTCCTAGGGTTCTTTGAAGGAAACACGAGCATATTGATAAGGACATATAGGCCATCTAGCATCCCAAAAGAATTTTGAGATTTTGCAGAAAAAAAGCTGAGTTCCTGCGGGATATGTATCCCACATGCATTATGTGTTTATTTTTCACTTCACATGGATAAATAACCAATTATCTCGCTATTTCCTCTAAAAGATGGGGGGAAAAAAATGCAGAGGTCATTTTTCCCAATGCAGGTGATGCTTGTTTGTGCTCCAGAAGGTTTATACTTTCCAACATGTACAAAAAAGAGCTGGAAATGAAAATTAATAATGCAACAACACATCTCCTTGATGATACAAACCTATTCAAAGTACTTAAGATGAGGATAGATTGGAAGCAGCTGTAGGAAAACCTCACTGTACTGACTGTCAGCAAAGTGAAATCTGATAAATCTCAAGAAAAGTGTGTGGAAAAAGCTATGCCAACTTTATGTGCACAATAATGAGCTCTCCTTTAGCCCTTTCAAACGTTCCTTTAGCACTTATGATAGAGATCTTGGAATCATAACTGACAGTCCTCCAAAAACATCACATTGATACTCAGGACTGTTCTGAAAACCAGATGAATTGCTAGGACTTACTGAAAAAGCAGAAAGTATCATGATGCCATGGTGTAAAGTCCCTGTTGTACCCGTATCTTGTATATTGTAGGCAGTATTTTGAATCCCAAATCTGAAAAGATGATAGCAGATTAGATAAAAGGTATTGAAAGATCCTATACAGGGACAGAGTAAATGGAGTAGTTTGTCTTGTGTAATTTCACATCTGCCAAGTAGTTGCCTGCATGGGAGCTAGTTGCCTAGGCTCCCAATTTAGTCAGTGAAAATCTGCTTAGTTCAGTTTTTGCCATTCAGAATGTGTTTCATGCTGTCCGATAGTAAAATCTTACATTATGTTCAATTCTTGGTTTTTATTAGCTATTGAATATAAAGGGACTATGTGGTGACTTGCTCAGATGTAAATACCTTATAGATATCCACACTTGATTGACTAAATCTCAGTATTTGCATCTTAAACATCGAAGAAGGAAAAGTTACGATGGAGGTTTTGTAGAATCTGCAACAGCACAAAGAAAGTCCATTAGGAATGGTTGATCAGTGTCTCGTGTCTCATGAGCTAAGAGTTAGGGGTGGTCTCAAGTGGGTCTCACCCAGTAAGTTTTAAAAAAGCAAAGAAGGTGATTCTTCAATTTCAATATTGAGTTTACTGTAGGGTGTTTTGGATCGTAAAAGCTGTTGTTAGTTACAAAATCAGGCAGATAATTTCATGGAAAATGAAGCCATGAATGAAGATCTGATTGACATAGAAATACAGTTTCTGGCTCCAGAATCTATGAGACTCAAATTGCTGAGCTGGAAGAGCACTGCAAGGAGCAGCAAAGCTGATGCTTTCTTTTAGCTTCTTCCCTAAACAATTGTACTGGCTACAATCAGACAAGGGACTTGGCGGGAAGAGCTTTTCATGTGACTGATTGTAGCAATTGTATGTTCTAGAGTTTTAATTGGCTGGTTAGAATGTCTGTGTTATGTGTCTTCTAGAGTTCATGCTAATTTTCTAAGGCATTTTAAAATATTTTCTAACAGGACTGTATGGATCATTTAAAATCCAATCTACCACCTACAGTATCACATACCATTGAAAAGCTTTCTTGTGTAAGGACAGTTATAATGAAGATAATTTGGGGCTGTTTCTCCTATTGCTGTTCACAGTGAGAAGTCATTTACACCCTGAGCAATTTAATTGGTTCACATTGGTCTCCTTCTGACAGTGGTGCATTACTCACAATGTATATTTGTTTTTAAATTACCAACATTATATTGCTCTGATATAAGCCTGAGCTATGTATAGTACTTTTTATGCAGAAGGCAAAAATAGAAAAATGAATCAGCCTTATACTATGCAAACTGATTATTAAAAATATAAATATTTCTCTAAAACACTTTAATCATACTGATGAAAATCACAATCCAGTAGAAATTCTAAATTTCTGCTTCTACAAATGACAAGTACTGTAGAAGATGCAGAAATTACTGTTTAAGAACTCTGATATTTCACTTACTCTGAAACAAAAACCTAGCTATAGTATGTTGACTGGTGGACTGGTTGTGATTAAACAGTTGCTTAACACAGCCTTATAGTCACTGACCATTTTAATCTTAGGATGTTGCATGCTAACTCTTTCTATGGATAAATATTTCTTTTCCATCTACAGTTTTTAATTACAAACATACTGGAATTAATTAGTTAGCTGTGCATTGACTAGCATTCTTTTTCTGTTGCTGTTCTTATGTTTTAGTTGGTTGAACTAATAAAAATTATATTAAAAAGACAGGCTTAGTAATAATAGAACACAGAATATCAAATAAAAAGATGGTTAAAAAGTTGTTACATTTTCTATGTTGGAAAGTTAAAAAATCAGTATCCTTGCAGCAGAAAAAGCAATTAATAAAGGCATTGATTGAAGTTATTTTAAGATATTTCTATGATTTGCTTTCTTTCCTTGTGATTTGCTTCTGTGCCTTAGCCTTTCTGTTCTCTAAAATAATTTAAATCAAAAAGAAATTTGACTAATTATGAAGGATCTTCTGTTTCACCTTAATTTAGATATAATGATTGTGTGATTTACCTAATCATTTATATCAATCTTCAGGTGAGACCAGTACTTTCAAATCAACATTGCAGATGCAAATAATTGGTCAGAAATCAGAAACTTAAGTGTATGTTTAAAAACAAGTGATTTATAAGCTTGGGCCTTTGTGCTTTGCCTAAGCAATGAAGTTGTCAAATAAAGCTTGATCCTATTGCCATACAAACTAATAGAAAACTAATAGAAAATTACCTTGGTTCAATGCAGTAACTGCACTAGAGTATATTGTAGTGTGGGAACTGATCTTTCCATCCACTGATCCACAGTGTATTTTCTTTTGTACAGATTTAGTTATTACATATATTTTCTATGTTTTAATCTATATTATTTTATTTAATTATATATAATATTACATATGAATATATATGCGCAAGTATATTTATATTTAGATATACAAAGTGAGCATTGATAACACTAGCTGATAGGTGTTCTTTCATCTTCGAAACCAAGCAACAAAGGAGGAACAGAGGAACAGAGTTGGCCATTCGAAGTTTATGCCACAGAGTCATGGCCAAGGACCTTGGTCCACAGAAACTACCAGGTCACAAAAAAAAAACCCAATAGCAGTAAAAGAATTGCTTGGAAATGAAGTGTTCACACAATAGTATACACCAGAACACTGTGCTGCCATTCAGCAAGACCTGGACAGGCTGGAGCGAGACAAACCAAATTAAATCCAACAAGGCCAAGTGTAGGGTCCTGCACCTAGGGAGGAATAACCCCAGGCACCAGTACAGTTGAGGGGTTAACCTGCTGGGAAGCAGCTCTGTGGAGAAGGACCTGGGGAATCCTGGTAGGCAACGTTATCCATGAGGCAGCAGTGTGTCCTTGTGGCGAGAAAGGCCAATGGTATCCTGGAGTGCATGAAGAAGAGTGTAGACAACAGGTCAAGGGAGGTTCTCTTCTCCCTTTACTCTGCCCTGGTGAGGCCACATCTGGAGGACTGTACCCAGTTCTGGGCTCCCCAGTTCAAGAAAGGCAGGGAACTGCTGGGAAGAGTGGCGGAAGGCTGGATGAGGGAACTGGAGCATCTTTCGTATGAGGAAAGGCTGAGAGAGCTGTGTCTCTTCAGCCTGGAGAATAGCAGACTGAGAGGGGACCTGATCAACATTTATAAATATCTACAGGGCAGGTGTCAGGAGGATGGAGCCAGTCTCTTCTCAGTGGTGCCTAGGGAGAGAACAAGGGGCAACAGGTGCAAACTGGAACACAGCAAGTTCCATCTCAACATAAGGAAAAATCTTCCATGAGAACACTGGAACAGGCTGCCCAGAGTAGCTGTGCAGTCTCCGTCTCTGGAAGTATTCAAGGCCAGCCTGGATGTGATCCTTTGCAACCTGGTCTAAGGGATCCTTCTTCGGCAGGAGTCCAGACTAGATGATGTCCAGGGGTCCCTTCCAAACCCTGTCATTCTCTTATTCTGATATGCATCTCTTCAGCCTTTGAGACTTTAACCTTACAAGAACAAATGTCTATTTGTTGTTTGTTTTCTGAACTCAGTCGTTAACTAAAATGATCAGGATAAACACGTTTATAACTCTGTGGGATAAAATTAAACATGAGCTCTTTTACTTTTCTTTGTATCATAGGCCTTGCTCTACACTACACTTTAAATCCCAGTAAATCCCACTGCACTGTAAATTCCCTCCTGTAATGTCAGTTTTGTTCCAGTGGTATAAAACTGGTAAAATGGAAAAGTCAGTTGCTATGTCATGAACTTGATACATGCCTCTCCTCTCACCTAGTAGTACTCGCATCATTCTCTGCACATTCCTTTACAATATGCACATCACTTCTGATTGTGTGCTTTAGAGATTTATTGTCAGGGCCACTCACTGTACATGAGTGCCACTTAAGCCAGTCTAGCTCTTTATTTTGTAGGGTCATTTAACATAATTAGTGGGAGTCACATCTGGTTTTGAAAGACATTTGGGGAACAATTTTTCAATGATATTTACCTTTAGTGTAGTTCATGGCATTTTAATGTCTTTGCATGTCTTCAGACTATTTACTCTTAAGGTTCACAGAGATACTGGATGGGATTTTTTTACCTTTTTTTGCATCACATGTTCATTAAATGATTGCTAGGCTGTAATTTCAGGTTATTTGATGATCTAAAATGAGATGCAGACCACATGTGGTCTGTATTAAAAGCTCTGAGAGAAAGGAGCTAGAAAGCAAGACTAATACATCAAGCAAGTCAATTATCCTGCCTTTGTGTACAGACATCAGATGGCAATAAAAATTGCTCCTGAAAATGACAGAATTGTTGCTCATTGTTGCATTTTGACCTATTTTATCATGTTAAAGATTCATAAATGTTTCCTTAGAAAGGACAGATATAGAACAGTGGAAGATCTGCATAGAGATTCTTCTCTTTAGTAGAGTCATGGTGCCCTGAATTTATTTGAATTTACTCAGATGCATCATGCAAGTATCATCACCAGGTTGTTGCTCTTAAAAATCAAGAAACTTGTAACTAGTAGTTTCTGGCTTTCATGTGCATTAAATTATTAGCTAGGCTGCTCTTATGCCTAGTTTTAAAGGTTATCTTGCAAGATATATTTCTCCTGAAATATAAGTCATGTTAGGCCAATTTAGGATTCATAGCATAAAGACTGTTTTCAACTTTTTCTTTTACTTCCCATTGCTGACATTTTATTTGTAGCACACAAGATATGCAGGGCAAGACCATGCCTTTAGTGACATCTGTAATAGTTTTACCATCGCTTCGTTTTGTTTGGTTGGTTTTTTTTCATCTGTTGTATTTTGGAACAGAAAGCTTCCTCTGTTTTCCTGTGTTAACGCTCCTGCCTTTCCCCCTAGGAGCACATACTACGCACACCTAAAGGATGAGGCAGGGGAGAAGCATGCTCTGCAGTGCACATTCCAGTGGGTGTGCTGGTTAGTGATTTGGCTTAACTGGACAAGAGTTGCTATGAAATTTCGAACTTTATATGACCTTCTGAAATGCTAGACCTTACCTCTGAAACCTAAAGTCCGTATGAAGTTATATAAAAAAACCTGTTAACTGTATTATGACCAGTACACTCCTTCCTTTCAGATTGACATGGAAAACCTTTACATCGCTAATCAACTGGTAACAGAGCTAATGCTTATCTTTATTTCTGTTTAATACCCACAGGTTTATCGAGCAGAAATTGTGCCCCTTAAAGAAAAGGTGCATCAAGTCAATGAGCTCGCTCGCCGGTTCACTCCTGATATTCAACTCTCCCAGTACAATCTCAGCTGTGTGGAAGACCTGAACACGCGGTGGAAGGTGCTACAGGTACGTTTCCTGTGATTTTCTTTTTTTCTTTATTCTGCATTTAAGTAATTATTTTATTTCTGTGTGCTTGTTTTGGCTTGGTGTAATAGCACTAAAGGTGTAGTAAGGAGTGAAGAAGGAAGCATGCTTTCAGTAATGGTGACTCTATGAGAAAATAGTTAAAATATTTAGCAGTTCTTGCTGCCAAGTATATCATGTGACCATTACTTTTAACTGGCTTATCCATGTTTTACAGGTATTTTAATGGTGTGTATATAGGGCATTTATATAAGACAGTTTACTTCTGCTGCTTCAGTACTTTTACTATTGTTGAAATAATTTTCAGGAGCAGGAGTGTTAAATAAACTCCTCGCAGGCGGATAATGATTCTGTGCAGTGGAACCTTTAGGGTCATACCTATAGAATCAATTACAAAATCACAAGGCATTGCATGCATTCAGGTAATTAACAGGACTTTATATTGCAAGTAAAGCTGTTCAGAAAGGGATTTTATAAATTGAGCTCTAATGCAGGAAAAATATCAAAATAACCATGAAATATAGGTGAACATCAACTGTGTAAGTTATAAATACTGAAAAGTTTACAAATTCTTTGGATTATTTTTTTTTATATGCATCGCTTAAATTTTAGATTATTTTGTGTTACCATGTGATAAGGGCTTCAAATAGGTTGACGTTTTCTAAGCTGTACCATATCTTCATTTAGAATATGTGGAACAGTGTGCATGAGGGAACATATCTAAGCCTGTGTAAACTGATTTATGGTGATGTAGGTCCCACAGCAGGGGAGTAATGTTGTGGTTAAATGAAGGTAAATGCAATTAAATTCCCTTTAAGTGCTGGATTTTACACATGGCTTTATTTTTTTGCTACATCACTGCTTCACATTTTGAAACTGTGTCATTGTAGTTACCCTTAGATATCGCAAAAATGTAGAAGTATGGAGGTTAATAAAGAGTTTCGCCTTCTTTGTAAAAATCAAACATTAGCAATGGACAAAAATGAACCAATTTCCTCTTGTCCTACATAGAGATAAAAGGTCATGGTGCTGCCAACTCTAATAGTCAGTAAGAGATTATTGCTTTTTCATTGCTTCTCCAAAAGAAATCTCAGAGCTCTGTGATATCTCCAGTTTATCACAGTTCATGCAAATATTAACAAGATTTTTCTTTTTCATTTTCCTAAATCAGCGGTTTGCAATGAGGGTGCTGGTTTAAGTAAAAGATCGTTACGCCTAGACCTTTGTTCATTAGTATCCACTTTTCCCTAGATCCTCAGGATAGAGTTCAGGTAGTATTATTAAAGCAGATCAACAGAAATCTGGAAGACAAAATTCCACATATTGGAAGACATTTATTCCACATATGAGATAAATCACATCTGCTTCATTTTTTAAAAAGCAACAGCTGATTGTGTTAAAGAATTTGCTATGATTTACTGAAAAATACTTTATTTCACTAACCTAATAGTTAATTAAGTTCCACTGGTTTGCTGAAATACTTCATTACTTCAGCGAGAATTAAGAGAAAGCAGGAGATGTTTTTGAGTTAAAGAATCTATGGTGTGAAAACAAATCTGAGAGAAAGCCTGAGATAAATGTTTTGTTGTTATTCATGAAAGTATTTAGACAGAGGGCCAACTTGATATTGTAGACCATTTAAAATTATATAGGGCAAATCACATGTTCACACACATTTGAAAGATCATTGAATCATAGAATATATTGAATTGGAAGGGACCCATAATATGCTCTTTTTCCACAGAGTACAGGAAGCCTTGTGAACAATTCACTTTTCACTGTAAATCACTGTCTCAATTTATCAAATCCAGAGTATTTGGAAAATTAAGCATTTCATCTTCTATGAAGATAGATACTTGGAAATAGTATGTCAGAGTGAGACGTTAGAGCCGATAGAACAGAAAGTTGATTGGAATATTATGGTCTGATGTCTTTTTTTCATATTTACCTAAATGTCATCTGGAAGGTATGGAGAGCAAGGTGAAAGCACTTCAGTAGATTTTTAAGCACATCCTGAGGGGAAAAGACATAAGCATCTTTGAAGCATTATCATGTACAAAAGGCCAGGAAGTGACCCCTGGAAAGAAGAGGATCACATCTGTTCCTATAAAACAATTCCTGTGTCTAAAAGGGAATAGAGGTTGAGGCATATTGAGAGGCAGAGCTCATATTTGATGAATAGCATAGTTCTGGTGGAAGGGATGTACAACAGTTATCCAGCCCAACTGTACTAGTTCTGAAGTCTGCTGGACGTTGACATTCACACCTAAGTGGTACTTTTTAGAGTATTGTATTGTTCTGCGCTGGAGTTAGACTTACTTATGTAGTAAGTGTTATACTATTTACAGAAAACTGAAATTTTGGCCATGCAATAGGAAGCAAAACACAAATAATTTTTGTTTCCTGCAAAACCATTCTACTTGTAAGATAGATTTCTATGATTTGTTTCTGGTTTTCAGTTTGACTGCTAGGATTCTTTTTTTTTTTCTTTTTTTTTCACTAATTGTCTTCCTTGTAGTAATGTCACATAAAATATCTTCTTTAATATTTTAGATCAATTTTTTCTGTTGATTTCAGCCTTCGATGTATCTTTGTATGTCTTTCTTTTATACTATCCATATTTTCTTTTTCACCGCTCTGCCTTTCCCTTTCTTACTTCTCTTATTTTTATGTTTGGGTTTTGTTTGTTTGTTCTGTCCTTTTTTTCTCCAGTTATAATGCTTCCTATTTTACCTGTCTTTATTTCCACACACACCCCACTCCCAGATTAAATATCTCTCTCCTTGCCATATTCCTAATGGGGAAAATATTTCTTACCCTTGCATCCCATTTCCTGGAAAATATCGCTGCGGGAAAATCATAAAACAGAGGCTTCTGTGCTATTGCTTGCCAGAAACATACCCATTCTTGGTTATGAGTGGGAAAAGTACATAAGGTTTATCAGATCTGAAGTGAGTGAATTTTAGTGTTATGAGAAAGTGGCAGGGAGCATTGTGTGGAGTATGAAACAATATCTTGTTTGTTGCTTTATTAACACTGAGACTCAAAATCAGAGAATGAAATATATCGTTTTAAGCCAAATCTTACAGAGATTTATTATTGTATTAATTTAGAAATGTAAGAATAAGTCAGACCATATTCAGTCATTTGTGGTGTTGTGGCATACAGTCAGATAATTAATGAATAGTATCAAATTGCTACAGAATCTTTGCAGAACTTCATTTCTAGTTCTGCAATAACACCTTTATTATTAATTTCCCTTTTTTTATTCAGTTTTGGTCAAATATTACGGGAAGAAAATTGAACAAAAGGAAGGTTAACTATGACTGAGTATCAAGGAGGCAGAATTTTAAACTTAGAGGCACAGATATTTTGTATTGGAAATCCTTAGACTCACCCATTCCTGGTTTGTTGGGTTTTTTTGAAGTGTTGTGTGAAGGTGTATTTTATTAATGAAAGCTAACTCGCTTAGCTCAGTCACTGAAAACTATATAATCATTTGTGGAGTTTAAGCAATGTGAAAGTAATTAGCTCCAGGCCTTTAAAAGAGTAGTTTTGAGGAAAATAAGCTGTTTATTTTCCCATATTTCTTAAACATGAAAGGACATGAAATCTCTCCAGGGAGCTATTTGCTGTGAATTTCACAAGGAGCTCTCATGTTCAGATCCTGTGTGCTTCAAACAGTATGTGTAATGAGATCATCTGGGGAAAAACATGTCTTCCAAACTTTTGCCTTCTTCCAGTCAATATTTGAGGAGCCAGATTGGCAGAAGCTATATCCACTTCATTTTAGTCTGAGATCTGGTTGGTCAAAAGGCAAAGCCTCTGACATGTAAAAGAATTTCCAAGTATCCCATGGGAAGCATAGCCTTCAGTTATCAAGAAAGACTTTTTTTTTTTGTTTAAATCAAATTTTATTTACTCTTATTTAGAATAGTACTCCTAGTAAAGTGAAAAATAGAAGAACTGCCTTTCATCCAAAAAATGTATCTTTCGTGAGATTTTGTCATGGTATTTATGTTCCAGAGCTTTTAGTTTAGCCAGCTGTTATGAACTCCAGCCATTTGTGAGGGGCTGTCTGTGTACATAACAGTGGGCCCAGCCTGTTTTGTTTGTAACACTAAGTGAGCTGGAGAAAGCACATAAAATGGCTAGAGCTAAAACAGCCCATACCCTGCAGATATAGATAGATGATGTAGATAGATATAGATATATGTACAAACATACAAACACATCTGTATATACATTTATGGTTGGATTCAGTGGTCTTAAAGGTCTTTTCCAACCTAAAGGATTCTATGATTCTTTTCCACCCTAAAGGATTCTAAGATTTTATTTTTTCCATATATAAAATGTGACTGTAGAGAAGCATAAACTGTAACTTCAGTATCTTTCCTAACTCCTCAGCTCATCTTGCACCAGTAGCAAAGACTTTCCAGCATGTGGGAATTTGAAGATTGATGTGACACTGAAGTATGAGGCCCCTTGTTAAAGGTTCCACCCACAACTCCTACCCCTGTTCTCTCNGCTGAAGAAACATCAGGCTTTTCAAATCCCTGTAGGCAGTTATCTAAAGTTGTATCATAGTCATATTTTATTCCTCTGAGGACAGGCTCTTTACGGACATATGTAATGCACGCTACTGTGATAAGTATCCCTGCAATGAATTATTGCAAAACCCAGCATCTTCTGGGTGCTTCCCAAAGACTAGTTGGTTCTTTCAATCCATGGTGAGAAATAGGGATGAATCTTACCATCTATGTGTGTAGAGGAACTAACATTTGAGAATATAAAAGCCAAAAGGAAAAACCCTTCTTTCCTGAACTCAACGTGAAATTGTGACTATACATCAGTCTTGCTGGCCTCCATATGTAAACCAAATATTAATGATGTTTTCAAATATTTGTGCGGAACCAGTGAATCTCTCATAAGCTGAGTCATGGGCATGCTCAGCAGCAGTCTTAGCTCACACACAGCTTTTGGTAGGGGATAGGCACCAGGGCAAGTAAGTTTCATCAAAATGTAAGTTGACATCCTCACTGACCTATTATAGTAGTTTTTAGGTTTGGAGGTGTGTGGTTTTGGGGTTTTTTGGGGAGTGAGTGCAAACTGGAGGTATGTTAAAAGTGGATAGATTGGCAGATGATACAATAGCAGAAAGAAAGGTGTTTCTTCCTCTACAGGAGAAAAAATTTGTCGTGTAGATAAGGATGTACCATATAGAAGGCAGCTAGCTTTTTATATTTGAACATTAGTACCTTTCTATTACCTTAGGAGTTTCTCTTTCCATTGTGTCATTTCATTAATTTTAATAATTAATTTGTTTCTATTTATTTGTTTTTCCTCTTTTTTTAAACTATGTTTTGACTTGCCTCATCCGTTAAGCAGCCGGCAAAAGAGGACGTAACTTTTCTAAATATATGGAACCAAAATTCTAGCTCATCTGTAATTACACTAATTAAGGAATTACTAAAATCATAGTTCTTTTCAACCTTGATATTTGAAATAATTTTAGTAGTTGCAGATTTCATCTTCCCAGCAGAGGGGGATTTTATCCATTTTGGAAGTTGAGTTTTCCCATCAGACTCTTTAGTTAAAATGGTGTTTTGTATATTCCATGAGAACTGGAACTTCTGCCAAAACCACAGTCATCATGACTCTTTAATGGTCTCTTATTTATTTAGTTGGCTTTGCCCGTTGGCTTCAGAAGTCATATACCCATGTATTTTTCTTCATATCTGTTAGCTTAAGTCTCAGTTTTGCTCAATGTTTGCCTACAAAGACACACATATAGATTCATGTTACAGTCATTCATTCTGTAGAGATCCTATTTATTTATTTCTATAAGCTAGTGGAAGAAGGCCAAATATCTGGCTTGGCATTCAATTATTTTAATGAAGTGTCAAAAACTGGAAAGATTCTTTGTAGCATGTTTAGGGCAGTTAGCGTAAGAAAGTGTGCATGTAAGTATAAACGGGCATGATTATCATCAACAGCCATGCCAGCAAGAAATCTAATGAAAACATCTTAAAGTTATGAAGTACTGTGTGATAATTTTCAGTTTGTTGAAGCTGTAAAAGATTTGGTCTTTTTATTTTTTTATTATGGAAGGTACATTCATTTTAGATTGGTTTTATCCTCATTTTACATCCTTTAATTTGGAATTTTCTCCTCTCTGAAGATTTGTTTAGAAGAACCATGCAGAAGAACAGCAATTTTCCCTACTTTATATTCTCATTTCAATATGCATATATAGATTTCTTCTGATGTATTCTTTTGCTTTTCATGTACACATGTATGGGTACGTGAGATTATAAAAAAAAGTTACATTGTAAGTACAGAAGAAAAGCATTTTCTTGCATTGAAAATAATTAAAATCAAGTAAATCTTACACATGCAACCTAAATTTAGTAGCTGTTGTACAGTCTTTGCATATACAATATATTCTGCAGGATCTCCAATTTATCTGTTTGATGGATAAATTATAGGAAGAGAAAGGGCATATTAGTTGATGTGTGTTAGTCTTGTTTCCTTATAAAATAAGACTTGCACAATTTACTTTCACCTGTCAGTGGTTATAGATTACACTTGGCAGTGCACATCTATATGAGTCATGCCAGACTATATTTAGGATACTGGGGAAAACTAAGGTTATCATGCTATTGAAAATATATTCACCGGAAACTATCACCCATTAATCTGTTGCTTTTTAGTCATGCAGTTTTAGCTAAAACATTTTGTTTACAGCTCTTTAACTTATTTAACCAGCCACCATTGTTACTCTTCTGAAGATGGACTTATTTATATTCTTCAATGTCCATGATCCATAATACCTGAGCATCTGAAGAACATTAATTGGAAATATTTCTGTAAAAGTCCCTTAGAAAAGGAAAACATAAGGTACATTTGGAGAATTAAAGCTCTGAGTTTCAGTCCTACAAAGATGCACAGACTATGACAGCCAGGGGTTTTTATCTTGAACATGCTAAATTGCACAAATAGCTTCATTTTTTTCTTGTCCAAATTGGAAGACTATGACCTGATTTTTTTCAACACCTTTTTCGGTGTATGACCTGATTCCAATCAGCTATTTTTAGGCTGTTCATTATGAAAATTAGGGGGTTTTTAAGGTAAGAACATGTGAGGGTGGAAAGTTGGGAAGTGCACAAAGTTAGCAGCAGTCAGAATAGTAAAAGCAAACAAGGGCAAACCAAAGATGAACCTGGCAATTATAAGTCATTCTCCAATACTGACTTCCATATCACAGGTCCTTTTCCTTGACAAAATGTTATCAACTGTCAGAGCTCATAATTCATGGGTTAGTTTTTAAAATGCAGTAGACTAGGACAGGATTGTGTAGGGTCGGGTAGGGTGGGATACACTGTCAGCTATCTGCTGACACCAGAAGGATGATGAGCCTTAGCGATTTCTGGTTCTGCTCCATACCCTGGAGGGAATACACTCTGCTGACACAGATCGTCTGCCCATTCATCCCCACTTGGTTTGAAGAGAGGTTAAAGCAGACATACAAAGTTTGATTTGAATGGGGAACACATTTGTCACAGATAGAGCGTTCACAGAATTTAAGAGCTGTCCTTCAAAGGCGCTCTCTAATGCAATTTCCAGAGGCTTGTAACTCAATGAACCTCAATGAATATCCTTGGAAGCAGTAGAAAACCTCTTAGATTCCAAGTCCTGGTGCCAAAGTATTGTTAAAGGTTTTTAGGGGGAGAGAATGTAAAACTTGCAAAAAACATTGCCCTTTCTCCTCGTTTTCACTAATCCCTTATTCCGAAATGCTGAGAATTTTTTTTTTGGAAGAAACTTCATTTAAAGTGATAAAAAGCCCAAGGTAGAGAAATAATATGCAAATTGCCAGTGCAAAAGGTTAATGTCAGCCAATTTCTTTTTCTTTGTGGAGTCATTTTGTGTCTTTCTGACATATCAATTACATATTATATCACTGCAGATACCTTTTTGTCAGGCTGCCTACTTCAGGTTACAGACAGCTTTTGCAGCCTTTACTACAGGCTATGCAGTAGTGTGTGCTATATTTTCTAAATCTTTTGGCTTCTGTAAGATTTTAAGCCAAGTAAGGTATTTTTGCCATTTTAGAAAGTCCTGGTAGCAGTTGTGTTTAAAAAAAATACTAAAAATGTCAGTGACATTTAAGTTGTGACACAGTTTTCAAGCCAGCCTCTGTAGATTGTTATGTGTGTCATTTTCATAATATTTTACAGGGCACCGTCTAAAATTGCCGTTGTAGTTTTCATCACACCTTGAGTAAAGCTGAACGTTGTGTCCTTCTATAGAAAATTCTGGGCAGTCCAAGTCACATAATAGTATGTTATTTGTATAGGAGGGCACTTTATAATCAAAATGGCTCAGCTGCTCTGTGTGTGCAAATAGGTTTTTATAATACACTTCCTGATTTGGGGCCGCCTGGGACAACACAGGCAAAGTGAGTTATTTCAAGATGCTCATTGCTTCCTGTGATCCATTCAGTTCTTGTACTTACTTCATACAGCACTGAAACTGCAATGGCCTTTAGAAATGCACCCCTTAGTTGCAGAATAAACATAGTATAGATTATGGTTCTTGACCCAGAGTTTACAATTTAAGGGTTTATTCATATTAATTTGTTGTTTCTTTTCTACCTGGAGAATCATAGCAACATCCAACACCTATGTTCCAGAAATTATTTCTTTAGGGTATGCCATTTCGTTTAGGAAGCTGCAAGTGTGTACGCTGAAGACTTAGTCTTTCTCTTCCCTTTTCTCAGGTGTTTGAAGTTGGTTCTCTGCCATAGCTCAATTTGTTTTAAAACAAAATTAAAGACATGGCTAATTAGCATTAATTAATGTAGAAAAATAAGGTGAAGTCTACATTTGAATATAGTATATTCATTGTGTTGGATGTTTTCACTTTAATGCTTCTGATCTCTTATGTCCTTCCCCCTCACCCCTACCCTCAATACCCTCATGATGACTCTTCTGTCTGTAAAAGCAATGAATTCTATCCTACTTATCTGACACATAGCTGATAATACAACACTGTTTCAGCAGTGCAGTGAATTTTTGAGTATTCAGAAGAAATACAAGAATGTGTCTTCCATAAAATAGCTTTGTGTTTCTTGTATTATCCCAGCATTCCCATTCCTTATCTCAAAACATCACATTTCAAATCCTGAATTGACTTTGTCTGTACTTTTGCCAGCCAAAGAGCTAAGATAACTGAATTTGGTTTGCACATCAGCTGTCCTAACTGGCTTCAATATATCCCTAAATCTGGCTAGGTTTACCTTTAAAGAGAAAGGTCTTACAATTTTCTCCTAAACCCTTCATAACTTTATTCAGCTATGCACAACATGTGAAATACTGTCAGACCAGTATGGTCTGTTGCAGAAAGCATGCAGGCTTCCTCTCTTGAAAAAAGTAAGATCTAGTCCTTTTTCTTCACTGGTGAATAGGAGGTCAACTCTCAGCAAAAAAAGTTTCTGAAAGAAAGGGAAAACCCAATTTTACAGTCTCGACTTTCCCCTCTCAGTACCATGTCCCAGCATCATTAGACTGAGCTCAGTAATTTCTATAACTGATGGGATAAGCTTGTGATGTTTAACAGTGCCAGGTCATGCTGTTTATTTTAGCTTTGCCAATGACACTCTATAAAAATGTTCAGATTATTTTAACTACTTTGTGCATGAATTTACATGTTTTTAGGTAAGCACACATTGATGGATCAGAAAGGGACATTATGAAACTTAGTTAAATAAGAATGAAACTGTGTTGATTTGGTGTAAATCATAGTAGCCTTTTAATTTTACAGCAGTTCTGGGAGTTTGCATAGCCTAAGGGTCTGTCCCGCTCCCGAGAAAAGGGGGCCAGAAAAACAAACTCTTATTTCATGTAAATTCCTGTTTATAAGTATTTATCATTACACAGGCCAAGGCCCCTGAGTCAGAAGTCTATTGTGATGTGAGCTGCACTACAGAATGTAGAAAGGGCTTTGGACACGAACTGCCTTATATTATTCTGCATGCTTACTGAAAGCATGGTTATATTTAAGGTAAACATTCCTGTTGTAAAATCTACTTCTGGTAGTTTTTGATCATATTTGCATGCTATTATAACACTGCTGTGTTAAATAAAAGGTAGGAGGCGGATTTTAGACTGGTATGTTAGAATTTAAGACATCACAGGCCATTGGCTTTGTCAGCTCCGCCGTCCCTCACAACTGTACTCATATCCCTATTGAGTTTCCACAGCTCAGACATCCTTGTATGACCCAAGAGCAACATTTGTGTCTTTTGGTGCCAGAAGGAAAACCCTTTACTGTACAGTTTATCAAAGAACATCCTAGGAAATACGTAAAAGCTGAAAGAATAAAAAGCCTGAATTGCTGTTTTTAGAAAGCTAATCAATCCCTAAACCCTTAGATGGGAAATATCATTTGTTCCTGATCCTTCTAGCTTTTTGGATGAGTAGTCCAGAAAAGATGTATTCACAGTCGTACACAAAGTAGATTTCATGAGCTCCAGGCTATATTATTTACATGATCAGTACATTCACACAGCAGTGTTACTGCTTAGAGATACTGTATTTCACTGTCTTTCTCATATTCAGACAGGCTCTGGCTCCCCTGAATGAGCGTATAACTAACAGATGTTTGTTTTTGGCTCCATGTCTACATTCTTTGAAAGCTGGAGAATTAAATTGCTGACATTCAGACAACACTAATTCACATATCCAGGGAGCCTAATTTGCTATCCCTGAGATCCTGATTCCTGGTGTTCATGGGTTTAAAAACCATTTCAGTGGCACAATATAAGAATAGGCTGGGGAGTTTCAATAGTATTCTCCCGTTAAACATAATCACATTTTATAAACATCTGCGTCATTATGGGTGTGATTCATCTCTAAGCTGTATACAGCTGTGTTTCCAGTTTCAATTACCAGTCCCTTAATTGCATATCCAGCTCATGTTACTAATTTAGTTAATTTATTCATAATTAAGAGTATTCTATTTTCTACGAAGGTTTATTGAGCTTAGTACATTATAAAAAATAATTTTAAAACCCCAATCTAAGGCTGAGGGGTTTTGATTCTTACAATAGTCACATCAGAACAAAAATGTCAGTCACTCACCTACAGAGGAACAGAAGATATAAGGGACATTTTTGCTTTTCTCACCATGAAATGAGAAACCTTTGCAGGGGTTTTGCTTTGTATTTGAAAGCAAATGACAGTATGAATGTAATTCTCTTCTCATTTTTGCCCTCCTTCCTCTCACCCAAAATCTAATGTAATTCTATAGTTCAGACTGACATGCAGGTTTTTAATATGTAAGAAGCACTATAAAGGGTGCTACAAGGAGAGATTTATGTGGGAGACATGAATCATCCTGTCTGATACATTTTTGTCCTCTAATGTATATATACACTTAAATTGTGATTAGAAACTGTGACAAAACTTAAAAATTAAGGCTGAGACACATTGTGATGGAACACGTGGACTGTCTTAGTAATATTATTTATCAAAGATGTGTTTGCTTTTTAGAAAACATATTTTCTATTTCAGTACAAGGGTATTCTGTGCAAAATGGTTTAGAAATCCTAGGAAAAAAAAACCTTCTTGCAGTTCACCAGAAGCTATTAATGTTATTCACTTACCATTTTAGTAGGATTGATTGCAACTCTCTAACACTTTGTGAACACACAGATACTGTCTTCTCCATTATCTTTACAGGCACTACTGGGATATTCATTCTAGGAAATGTCTACAGTATTAAGGCATTGTGTGTATAAATGGATCTCTAAAAAGAAAAGGAAAAAAAAGAGAAAAAAATCCGCTTTTTTGCACTTAACGTTAGCATAAAAAATATGTTGATATTGTATGTTATCAGTGAGTCAGTAAGCACAACATTGAAAGTTCAGCGTCCCTTTCTGGAAAAGTAGAGAGACAAACATGGAACAGTTTTCCCTCTCTAAAACAAAAATATTTGTTTGTTGTTGGAGACCAATATTGTTTCCCAAGTAGATTATCACATAATTTGAAGTAAACATAGGGATCTGTAAGTCGAATGGAAAACATTGGAATAGTCTGATCGATATGTCTTAAGCAGAGCTGGAGGTTTTTAATGACAGCTGCTGAATTCCTTCTGCTGAAAAAACACAGTTGTCTGCTGCTTTTTCCTTTATTCTTCCCCTTCCTCCAATCTTGATGCTCTTTAGTTTCTCTCACTGCTCTTTTTTCCTCAAAGCTTCCTTTCTTCCTCTCCATATAAGTTTCTCCTTGTCTGTTATTTGGTGTACAATCACACCACACACTAAACAAATATTAAACACAACCAGAAAATGTATCATCTAAAATGAGAAGAAAGAGAGGGAGAGAAAAAAAGTGGAATATAAGGTGCTGGTGAGGTGGGCTTTTAGTCAAAGCAGTTTTATGAACCACAACTTTTTCTTTTTGCGAGGAATTTCTTAATATCAGAGTTAGTGAGAGATACAGACATGCTCTCACCATGCTTCCACAGCTCCTCAAAGCAGATGGTCTCATAATTTTCTTTACTTTTACTTGTCAAATATTAATGCTGCAATGTAATCTTGTGCAGATAATAAAAGTTTGAACCATTTCAACCTTTTAGCTGCATACTCTGTGTATTTAGCAAATAGAATGACAGTTGCAGTGCTAACCTTGCTGTATGAATTCCAGGCCGCCCCACCTTTTTTGATTAAAATGGTGATTAGGGTTAAAGGAGATTATAGCAATTTGCCAGGGTCCTGTTTCGCTGCAAGCTCAAGGTAAGAGAGGGTGATTCAAGTGCCTGCAGAAAGATTATCATGGGTTGATCAATCTTCAAGCTTCTATGGATTTTTACTACCTTTGTTATTTGCGTATATTCTCCGGCTTTTACTATGCAAGACGATGGGAAATGCATTCATTTTCTGTACACAAGAAAAAAGTTAATAATTTTCTCCCTCCAAAGAGAGATGGGTCTACAGAAGGAAGCACATAAGCCATTTAAATTGTATTATATTATTATCATACTCTGGAAGTTATTTTCTTCTTTTTCTTACTCCAAATAAAAAGATAAGGCAGTTGTATCTTGTGCTTCAGATGGTAGGTTTAAACCCTGTGGAAGTCTATATGCATTTAAACCAATGTGAATTTGTATTTTAAAGAGAATTGCACATGATTTGATTTTTTGCCTAGAGAGATGAAGGAGACACAAGTTGGAAATAAATATAATATCCAGACCTTGAATGGTTTCCTGTTTAAATTAAGCTTTTCAGATTAAGGTTTCGGGTTTAGATCATGAGGAAGATTGATTTGAGGGTTCTGAACCCTCAACTTCAGGACATTAGATATGGGATTGCCATCCATGTTTCTCCCAGAAGAGGGCTTTGTTCATGCAGTACCAGGAAAAAAATGGTGGATTTTTTTCTGCATACTTTAAATAACAGAAGAAAATAAATACCTGTCATGAGAATATTGGCACATTTTTGTGTGTTTCAGTTTTCTGTCTTTAACCTCAGAGGACAATTTCACTTTTAGTATACTCTCAGAACTCCTGAGGGACCTGGAACAGAAGATAATACCCATGAAGTGGTAATTTCAGTAGCATATGAGTACAGTATTACTATGCTCACAGTTGCTGCCACTTACAGAATAAGCTGTTGAAATCACCAGCTCCAAATTTCAGTTCCAAATGCCCCATTGGTTTAGTCATCATTTGTTGATGACTATATGTATCTGTTTTAGTAGAGAAATTAGTGTATTTTGCAATAAATCTTGAACTACTTATTTTTATTTTCCCTCAAAGAGTAACTCTTCAAAGCCTGCTTTCTGATCCTATATAATGCAATAAGAGACCTCCCAGCTATCTGGACATGTCTTTCACTGGATCAGCCAGCATGTCAAATGTTTGTGTTGAATGTTTGCTTGTTATACAAAGCAAGCAGTGTGATTTTGAGCCACTCTCATGTCAGAAACAGATCTGTATTTAGCTGACCTCTAAAACAGCCCTGACTGGGCCTGACCAAGGAAGAATTTAGTCAGAAAAAGATCAAGAAAGGGTAAGGGATCATTTAGGTGACTAGAAGAAGTATTCCAGTTGCGAGAAAGCAATTTGCCCCTCTGGTAGGATGGCCACTTCTGCTCCTGAATGTAAGTGCAAGCGCTGTGTGCTTTACCTATGCCTGTCCTTCAACAGAAGGCACATATCAAGTGAGCAGGATTTATCTCCCTGTTTCCTGGTCACGTCAATCCGTTATCCTTCACTTGTGGAAAATCATCGAAGGTTCTTGGCCAGTTATGCTGAATGAGTCCGTCAGTGTAGATTTGAAAACCTAGATATGTTTCTGAGGTTTTTGTGTGTGCCTGTCGTCCCACTCTGGGGACTGTATAAATCCCATCAAAGCAGCAGCCTCCCAAACTACTCCAGCAGGTTTTGGTTGTGGGTTGGTGGCGTGCCTCAACCACACCCCCCCCCCCCCCCCCCAATTTTTGAGGCAGGGGAGCAACTNCCCCCCCCCCAATATTTGGATGCATAGGTGAACTTCTAGAATTTTAATTACATCTGTATCAGATGAGCTGCAGAAATTTCAAAGGGTTTGGGGTGAGATTTAATTTTAGATAGCAGCTTAATTAACTGCATTTGTAAAAACTAGAGCAACTTCAATTAAATGTCTCTACATTAATTTAGTTATTTAATTGAAAATTTATTGGGATAGTCCTTACAATTTATAACTCTTCCTGTTTGAGTAATTTAAATAACAGATCATAATAATAATTAAAAAGAAAAAAAACCCAACCCCAAACCTGTATTTAAGCTTTTGCTACATCTCTACCAACCTTTTTCAAATAGCAGATATTTTTTCTCTTAAATACTTATTTTGGTTTGTGGATTTTGTAACAGGATGGGACATCTGAAAACTAAATCTATAAATGATGATTGAAGAACCATTTTTTCTTCTCATATGTGTTGGGGTTATTTTGGTTTTATCTCACATGAGATTTTGTCCCTTTTTTCAATGTCATAACAACAATGGTTTATACTACTACAAAACTGTCACTCGCAAGACTGTTCAGGACACAGGTGTGTTGGGGTTAGTAGTGATGCCCAAAGAAAGCTTTTTGAGTTCTAGGTCTGCAGAGGTATAAGTAGGGGAGCTGGTCCAGTGAGGAGAACAGGGGCCTGCAACACATGAATCCTTTTGTAGTGTTTCATAGGAGCCTGCACATGTCCAGCACAGCAGGTAGCTTCTCCCCAGTTCCCCACTCTGCTCTGAGATGGGAGTCACAAAGAGAGGCTGGAGCGTTGCGTGTCATTGAATCAAGAGTGTGCAGCTATTTAAATGAAATCCTGTATATTGTGTCTACCTTCTCTTGTGACCCAGCAACATTAGAAAAGGCTAACCATTATTTTTTAGTCAGACTGTGTCATGTTTTTATCCCAGCCAGCATCTATAGGTCATGCAGCCACTCGCTCACTCCCCCCGCAGTGAGATAGAGGAGAGAATTGGAAAAGTGAAAGTGAGAGAACTCATATGATGAGATAAAGACAGTTTAATAGGACAAACAAACAAGAAAAACAAACAAAAACAAACAAAAAAAACCCCAAAACAAATTATGAAGTGCACAGTATCTCACCACCCAAGATCGATGTCTCCAGAAACCCCTAGCTTCCATGCAAAACCCCCCACATATAAGCAGAACATGATGTCATATGGTACAGAATATGTCTTTCAACAGTTTGAGTCAGCTGCCCTGGCTGCATCCCCTCACAGCTTCTTGGGCACCCCCACCTTCTTGTTGGCAGGGCAGTGTGAGAAGCTGAAAAGTCCCTGACTGCTTGGCAACAACTGAAACCATCAGCGTGTTACAAGCACTGCTCTCATCCTAACTCCCACACACAGCACTAATCAGAACAGTCTGCATCTACCTGAAGTAGACATATAATATATATATTATATTATACTAAATATTGTATGTAAACTACAATTCATTGCTTTTCTGAACTTATACCAATGATCTCAATATTCCAGTGAGTTCACTCAGAATTTCCAGTAGTATATGCTTTCTCTAATTGAAATTATTTCCACTGCCCTACATTTCCCTTATGACTGAAAAGTGAATTCCATTGCTACTTTGCCAAACAGACTGTTCATAATAATTTTCTTTTTCCTTCCCAACACCTATTGCATGCATCAGTTGCATAAGTGGTAATTTGAAGCCTTTTTAGCACAGCTGGATATTTTTCATTGATTCTTTTCATCTGAGCATCATTCATTAGAGTTCCTTCATCTTTTTGTCTGCAGTGCACTTTATCTACAGAATTCTGGGATCTGTACAACAAAATAGAACAAAATGTACAAGGACTTAGAGTCCTTACCGTGCCATATCTGTCAGGTTATAAATTTGAGATAGAGCAAACCCCATTTGCTTGCCTTCCTTGAGGTACCTATTCATCTTAATTTATTCCATACTGACAAAGAAGCTATGAGAAGTTGCAGTTGATTGTTCTGATCCTCCTTGTGATTTGCATTACTACTACCATTCCAAATGTTCTTTAAAGTATATACTTATTAAATTACAAGCTGGCATTTGGAAAGGCTTAGGTTTGCTTTTCAGTCCACATGTGAATATTACAGTTTCTGTCCCACAGTTTCACCCTTTCCATCAGGATAACTGTATGTATGTATGTATGTATAGAACTTTTACTTATTTCCTGTTCCCTGCTTTAGGAAAAAGCAAGCTTGCCATAACCAACACTATTTAAAAAAAAAACCAATTTCATAATTAATTGTGTTTTTTTTTAAAAAGTGTTATAAGGAGAGAACATTTAGTATTTTTTAAATTATTATAAATTTTAAAATATAAATACTTTTTAAAAGTAATTAAGCAAAACTGTAGTTTCTTTAAATCATGTTGCTTTATGTTCATTTTTTTTTTCAATATTTTAATTTTATGTCCCAGGAAATGTAACCACATTTTCTGATTAACTTTTGTAGCCCACTACAAATACAAAAGTGGTGTGTGAGTAATTAAGACAAATAATATAAATAGATGACATTGTCAAAGGATACACTATACATGAAATAATGTACTCACTGTTAAGGTGAGTAATAAAATGGGCTTTCTTGGAAGTGTTGGAGTGAAATTTAACTGTTAGTCAAACTTTTAGTTATACCCTCTTTTTCAAACAGCAAAAGACTAATTTAGCAGATTTCAACATGTACACTTTCTAAGATGGTCAGCATCTCAGATCTACCTGGTTTTTGGGGTTCATTACCTGGTTTTCTTCCCCTAATTAACTGATGGGAATTCCTGACTAAATGATGGACTTGGAGTAAATGGCAGACAGTCTTTCTGTGCTTTTTTATTTCATCCCATTGAAATGCTTTATTTGAGGTTGTTTAAAGTGAAGTTTGATTACTATGTATTAAAATCTTCAGTGAAATAAGGAGTAATAGAGTAATTTGTCACAAATCATAGAATGTCCTGAGCTGGAGAGGACCCATAAGGATCATCAGGTCCCACTCCTGGCACACACAGAGGGCCAGAAAAGTCAGAGCATGTAACTGAGGGCATTGTCCAGACGCTTCTTGAACTCTGCCAAGCTTAGGGCTGTGGCCACTTCCCTGGGGAGCCTGTTCCAGTGCCCAACCACCCTCTCAGTAAAGAACCTTTTCCTAATATCCAGACTAAACCTCCCCTGTTGCAGCTTCATGCTGTTCCCTTGGGTTCTATCACTGTTCACCAAAGAGAGGAGATCAGTGCCTGCCCCTTCGCGCCCCCTCATCAGGAAGTCATAGACCATGATGAGGTCTCCCCTCAGCTTCCCCTTCTCCAAGCTGAACAAATCAAGTGACTTCAGCTTCTCCTCATAAGGTTTCCCCTCCAGACCGTTCACCATCCTCATTGCCTTCCTCTGGGCACTCTCCAATATTTTTATGTCCCTCTTGTACTGTGGCACCCAAAACTGCACCCAGTACTCAAGGTGAGTAGTGTAGTATATTAAACAGAAAGTTGGGTAAGACATCAGGTTTATGAACTCATGAGACATTTTCCTCAATGGTATGGAGTGCTTCTAAATGAACCAAAATAACTTGTTTGAAAGAAAGTCTGAAGTAATGAACAAAATCATTATGATCTCAACCTACTCAGCAAACTTAAAAGACAGGCGGTGCTACTGCTAGGACAGTTGCTGTAGTTTCAGAGTCTCTGATGGCTGATGTAATGTCTGCAGGCCATTAGAGCTATAAAATAGCAAATCCAGAAACTGGTGTCATTTGTGCTCCTTCTTAAAATAACATGCACTTATTTTAAAGGCTGCTTGAGCTTGATCTAACAAGTTCACATTCAAATATTTTGTTATTACTTTATTAGTGTAGAACATGTCTAGTTACTAATAATAGTGTCTTCTACAGTAATATTCCATGGGATTACATTTATTCTGTACCATCATACAGAGAATGTCTTTCCTAAATTATTTCATAGTCACTCATTAGTAATTATTGTAAAAAAGTCCATCTTTCAGCTCTTTTAGAAGTTTTTTTTTCTTAATGGTCCCCATGTCCAAGTACATTTCAGCCAAGTCACCTGTTCTTGTACAAAAGGGAGACACAGCTTATGCTATAGCTTTGAAGCACTGTGCAAGTGAAAGAACTTTGCCTTTCTACCAAGTATGAAGCAGGTGCTCAGTTGCAATTGATTGTGATATATATTTTGCTCTGCTTTTAAAATAGTAAATATTATTCAAGTCTGTTTACTTGTTAATATGTCTTGGGTATTACAAAATTATACAGTCTCATTGATTTACATGAGGTGGTCTGATCAACATTTTTTCCACCATGTTTATTGTTGCTCCATTCACTCTTGTTAATTCTCACTGTTTAATAGTTAAGCATTTAACTGAATAGTTATTTTGCCATTCTTTACTGATAAGATCCTAGTCTGGTCAAGAGCCAGACCTATTAAGATCTTATGATGAGAAGTGTCTTAGTATCCTAAGTTCATAGTGTACAAAGCACAGTGTCTAGAACATGACTTCCAGGGGTTTTAATATTCTCTAGCTAAGTATATCCTAGCAAGGCAAGGAAACCTGTAGATGGATCATCCAATCTGCATTTATAAATATAAACAGTAGAATACTTAAAGATTAAGGTCAGAACAATTTCAATATAGATACTATAGCTAATTTGAATCTATTAGGGAAGAAATGTTAGCTGCTAGTACAGCAGTCGGTGAATGGCTTCCCAATTAATAAGAAAATCCCACTCCTGTTGTTAAAAAATTTCAAGTGCTCATAATAGTGGCAGAAAATTGACAGGCAAAATGGTTTTACCGATGTAGGTGTCAAGACTGGTATTGAGTTTTCTCAAGAGAACAATATTTGAACAAGTCCAAGGTTCCATTTTAAAAATTTTGGAACTAGGGGGGCAAAAAATTTGCTATGTCAAAGTTACATCTTTTGACAGTCCAACTTAACTTTGAAGGTGCTCCTCACATTCCCAGTGTTATTGATTCTATCTTTAACAGTAATGCAGACACAAATAGGTGATTATAACTCTCTGGATATACCTCACTGCTGCAGCATTGAAGGATGTAGTTATGACTATGTACTACAAAAGTTCATAGTCAATTCTGCTTAGCCTGTATTGGATCAAAGACAGGAGAAATGTTGGTCCTGGAGTGAATTAGTTCTCTAGAAGGGAATTTGCTTGTGCCTCCTTGACTCAGTGTATTAATGCTTGTGCAGCTGGATGTGGAAAGCAAACTCAATCCCCCACATAGTGTTTTAAAAATGTGATATTTCATCAGTTATTTTCCAGAAGTCCTTCAGAGGTCTCTTCATGCAGTTCAGTTTTTTGCTAGTTTGAAAATGCCTTCAGAAAAATGGTTTGGAGTTTCTGGTAGTCTTATTGAAGAAAACACAGCTAAAGTTTAATTTCTCTCTTGCTCACCGATGTTTTGTACTTTTTAGATATTATTCTGTACTCTAAGCAGATTCTATTTTTTATAATTTTTTCTAACCATAGTCAGAATAATTTAAGTTCTGGAATGATTTTCGAAGGAAAGTTGTTGCATACACATACTGCTACACAGTAAGGCTCCATTAGAAGAGGGGTGGGCAGCAGGGACAGGGAGGTGATTGTCCCTCTCTACTCTGCCCTCGTGAGGCCCCATCTGGAGTACTGTGTCCAGATCTGGGGCCCCCAATACAAGAAAGATGTGGAACTGTTGGAGAGAGTTCAGAGGAGGGCCACGAGGATGATTAGAGGGCTGGAGCACCTGCCCTACAAAGAGAGGCTGAGGGAGCTGGGCTTGTTCAGCCTGGAGAAGAGAAGGCTGCGGGGGGACCTCATTGCAGCCTTCCAGTACCTGAAGGGAACTTATAAGCAGGAGGGGATTCAACTTTTTAAAAGGTTAGACAATGGCAGGACAAGGGGGAATGGATTAAAACTAAAGGAAGGAAGGTTTAGATTAGATATTGGGGGAAGTTCTTTACAGAAAGAGTGGTGAGGTGCTGGGACAGGCTTCCCAGAGAATTAGTGGATGCCCCATCCCTGGAAGTGTTCAAGGCTAGGTTGGATGGGGCCCTAGGCAACCTTGTGTAGATCCAGGCCTGGAGGTTGGTGGCCCTGCCTGTGGCAGGGGTGTTGGAGCTCTATGATCCTTGGGGTCCCTTCCAACCCAGGCCATTCTATGATTCTATGATTCTATGATTCTATGATATGTTTACACACACATATCAAAACAGATTTTCTGGAAACAAAAATCAGTATGAGAGCTGACAAGCAGGTATGTAATTTATTCTTGCAGTACTAGGCTATCACAACAGACACACAGATGAATGCCTGGGAAAAAAAAACTGTCAAATTATTTTAAATCCAACAAGTGCCTCTGTATAGACTTTTCAGCGGGAAGTATTTCAGATTGTCACCAAAAAAAAGCTACAAGTTGTGAAGATTTTTATTTCCAGGCAGCACAGAAACCAGGACAATTGTTCTGTAGTATAAATTTGATTGGTAGGTACTGCAGTCAAAATATTGAACCATGGGGACATCATGAAACAGAAACACGAGGTGCCCTTGTTGTTGAGCCACAGTTGGATTTCTTCTGTTTGCACGGGTCAGAAATGAGGCATCCTATTATCCAAAAAACCCGTGAACTGCAGTGGCCAGAAAAGCAAAGTTTTAAGAAGCCTAACCTGTAAGTTTCTGTCATAACAGGGATTCTAGGTTTGGGTTTGGGTTTATTTTTTTTCAGTTTTACTTTTGGCTGCACTTTAAAGGATACTGAGGAGACATGGCTTGCTGTGGGGCAGTGCAGGCAGTGGCATTTCTGAAATCTGGAGGTTGGAAGAATGAGTGCTACGAAAGGACAATAAAAAATAGAATACTTAAACTCAGAAGAATGACTTAAAACAGGTAGAATGTTATATAGTATGAAGCAAACGACAGGAGCCCAGGCAGAATCTAACAGGAAATTGACAGTGGTGAGGAGAGGGAGAGGGATAGCAGAATGGTCAGGCGGGGATCAGGTGAGGCAGCTTCTTTTTGGCATTGGGAGTCACAGCAGAAAGGATTTATCTCTTATTACATGCATTGCTTTTCAAATTTTCCTTTCAAAATAATTCCAAATGTTATGAAATTGCTACACTTTACTCACAGGAGACAGTAAAGTCAGATTTTTTCCTCTACCAAATTTGGTACCCCTCAGACACATGATCCTGCCAGTTGTTCTCTCATATAACGAACATTAACAGTACAAGATCTGTGCTCCTGGTTTCTCAGCTGTTGTTTTTGTCCCTGCTTTTTCCTCCCCAATTGTTATGGTTGTTTTCCCTTGTACAACCCAAATGCTAAATAATAAGACAGTGTAATGGTATGGGCAGCTGAATGAGAAACATCCTGATAGAAGGATGTCCTTAGGGAAATGCCACACTGTGTTCTGCAAGGACATATATTTCAAAATCAAGTGCAAATCCAGTGTCATTGTAGATGTTTTTTTCTTGGGTTTGGTGGGGTTTTTTCTAAGTTTCACGGAGGCTTGGAGACTTTGCCTGTGTGGGTTTCCTTCCAAATATTCCAGTCTCACTGCACCTTGTTTAGTTCACCAAGTCTTCTATTAGTTTCTCAAATGGTAACTTTGAAAGTTCACTTTGGGATTTGTAGCTACCTTAAAGCCTTGTGTCTGCCACTGCTGGCAGCCCAAAAGCATAAAAATTACCCAGTCAAAAGCAATTACAGATCATCAGAGCAGAATCTGGCTTCTGCAGCCAGAAGGCAGTTATGGACATGTAACTGTAGGCCAGCATTTCTATTCCAGCAGTATGTAATCAAAGCACTTGTTTGTTCAGAGGAATCTTACTGTATGGCGGAGTTATTGACTGAACAGGCTGTCTAAATAATGGCTTCCGTCACAAGTTTGGTTGGCTAAGAGTTTTGTTTTTATCTGTGACTATGGGGAAGACTATGAGGTCGTGAAAATACTTAGAAAAGAAACAATATAATCGGATCTGCAGAACGCAGAGGGAGTGAGTTCCAGTGAGAGAAAGAGAAGGGAAAATGAGAAACCTTCCTACAGCGAGGTTTAATGGTCTAACAGATAAATTTTAGAAGGCATAAAATAATTAAAGTATGTAACTTAATGATGTTCAAGAAAAACAGAACAAATAAAAAATAAATGGAGTGACAAAAATGTAATTCATATAGTCACGTCTTTATTAGAACAGAGAAAATTTCATCTATGTAGCATCAAAATAAGGATTGTCATTATTAATTCAGAGTGGAGAAAGAAAACGTAACACCCTAGGACAGAAAAGTTTCAAAGTTAAATAACTCTACATTCACAATGTTATTCCTTGGGGCTTTCTCTAAGTTAAAGAAGTAACTGAACACAGAAAAACTCCAAACAGTTAAATTGTTGTACCTTCACTTGTAAACTTCTGCTTATAGGCTATTAATTTCTAAATAAAGTTACACAAGACTCAGTGCTGCATGAAATTCCTTTGCATGTCTCATTCAAATGCATAAACTCATTGCAGCAAATAATACACTGAACAAACATGGCTTCATTTGCTTTTAACAGATGATCTGATTATTTTTATTTGACATAATTTGTCAAAAAGCATATATAAACTTCTTTCTTCCTTCAGGATTCTTTAGAAGTCCTAGCCATTCTGATCTATTAACCCTTTTTGTCATTTGGGAAATGGCATTGTTCACCTATTTTTAATGCATTCATTTGATTTTGGTGATTAAATGATCTTACACCTCATACAAAGGGCAAGTGACAATTTCTATCATCATGAACTTCTGGAGTTGTTTTCTCTGTTCTGGGCTGTTGGGTTTTTTTTATTATTTTCTGTAATCCCTGAGAATAAATTTCAATCTCAGAAGCATTAATGAAATTTTATATAAAAATAGGCATCTAACCTTGTAGCATCAAAACAAATTAACAGTTTTACTGAAAGTAAAGTCAAGTCATCATTATTTCTTAAACTGTATACATGGGTTTATGATTCTTTTTCACTGATTTTAAGAGCTTTATGAAAGTGATGAGGACCTTTCATAGAGATCGCACTTAAGTTTCTAAGAATGGTTTTACTTTTTTTGTCTTGTGGAATCCTTTCTTGAACAAGTCCTTCATAGTTAAATGTCTCATAAATAGGGGTTTTTTTCAGGAGAATGTTTATTTATTTATTTTGTTTGCTTAACTTGAAGGCCACATGTCAACTTGTCACTGTGACAAGAGCTTGTAAATTAGCCATTCAGAAAGCCTTTTGGATTTAGTAGATTAAAGTTTTGCAATTGCCAATTAAATTGCCTGTCGGGGTATTATATGGTGCCACTACACAGATACTGCAAATTCTGTTTCCAAGGTGTGATTCAGACCGTGTTGGAAATTTTGCCTTTGCTTCTCTCCCAGTATTACTCCTCCTTCATTGAATAGTTGCGTTGGTCTCCACTTCAAGATCTCCATCTTACTGTCTTAATTCTCCAAGATCTCCTCTATTCTCAGAATTTCTGCTCTTAGAAACAAATGAGTAATAAGGCAAGCCTTAACAGAAATAAATTATTGACTTGTGAAATAAAAAGGGATAAAAGCTGTGAAAATAAGATGGTAAATTTAAGAGAGATTTTTAAGGCATTTGATACTAAGCAGTTTTCAAGATGCAACTTATTTATCTGGAGGTTAAAGGTTATTTTTCATATTTTTCATATTTGAAGCCGTGCAGAAGCTGAATGCATTTTAACAAATCTGTCATGGTATTTATGCTTCAGAGTTTGTTCATTTTTGAACCGACATGCAAAAAAGGTTTGCTTAGTGTTTGCACTAATATGAAGTCTGTGAAACAGCAATAGTAAGGGCAGCCTGGATACAGTTTTCCTGGAAACACAAAATAGCATAGCTTTAATTCCACTGCCTCCTGCAAGGCTGCAGCTTTGTTCCACTGGGAACGAAGAACCCTCCCTCTGCTCCTCAAATTCAGGAGCTGAATTTGTGGAGTGGATAGAGCTGGGGATTGAACAAAGCCATTTTCGAAGATTTTAATTTCATCTGAGACTTTTACAGATTGACAGTGGTAAATAGGGTATTCAGCTTTGCAAAGAGAGGGATAATAACAACGTTTCAGAAGACAACTGCATGTGATGTTACTGGAATTACTTGAATAAAATTTATGGCACTTACCAAATGCACTATAAGACAATGTTTTTTTCTGACACATATGAAGCAATGGTTTTCTTCAATGCATGGTGTAATCCCAAGCATGAATACAGGCTGGGCAAAGAAGGGTTTGAGAGCAGCCCTGAGGAGAAGGATTTGGAGGTGTCTATTGATGAGTAACTCAACATGAGCTGGCAGTGTATCCTTGAAGCTCAAAAGGCCAATCAGATACTGGGCTGCATCAAGAGAAGTGTGTCCAGCACACTGAGGGGAGTGATTCTGCCCCTCTAGTCTGCTCTTGTGAGACCCTATCTGGAGTACTGCATCCAGTTCTGGGCCCCCTGAAATGAGAATATTGAGCTGTTGGAGTGGGTCCAGAGGAATGCCATGAATATGATCAGAGAACTGAAGCACCTCTTCTACAAGGATAGGCTCGGAAAATTGGCGTTATTCAGCCTGGACAAGAGAAGGCTCTGAGGTGACCTTATAGAGGCCTTGAAGTACCTGAAGGGAGGTTACTGGAAAGGTGGAGAGGGGCTGTTTGTCAGGGAGTGTAGTGACAGGACAAAGGATGATGGGTTTAAACTGGAAGAGGGTAGATTTATACTATATGTGAGGAAGAAGTTTTTCACTGTGAGGGCGGTGAGACCCTGGCACAGGCTGCCCAGAGAAGCTGTGGCTGACCCCTCCCTGACAGTGTTCAAGGCCAGGTTGGATGGGGCTTTGGGCAGCCTGATCTAGTGGAGGATGACCCTGCCCGTGGCAGAGGGGTGGAACTAAATGGGCTTTGAGGTCCCTCACAAACCAAACCAGTCTGGGATTCTATGAGTCTTTGTATAAACTGCTATATTTTGTGATAGTATAACTCAGCATTCACTACATACCATCCTATATTCTCTGTCAATATATGATATATGGTATAATATTATTTATTTAAAAAAAAAAAACTATAAGCACCTTTTCTTCTCAAAGAGATTAAACTGTAGAAATAAGAGAATGTATCTTCCAATTTAAATTAGAAAGAGTTTTGTATTGTCGTATTTTAGCAGCATGAGCTATATATAACTTTGGTTTTGCTTTCATGTCATTTGAACTTAATTTACAGATTAAAAAGCATAATTATATAGACTTTGACCAGCTGCAGGATAGAGACAGCTCCTCTCACAAGTTATATTACAGTATTATAGGAGTTTTGCCATTATCTTCAATCAGTGTAGTATCAATCCTATCAGCAATTGTTTCCATTTAAACTATTATTTGCCAAGAGTCATTTTATTATCTTTCAGTGTGCTATATGCACATCTGCCCTGGGGAGAAAAGAGACTTTTGTGCAAAATCAGGAGCCGTGGTTGTGTATAAAGAAGTCTCAGATAACAGGAAGCATTAAACACTGATTATAAGGATGCTCCCAAGCTGCTGGGACGTAGCACATTCTGGAGAAGTCATCGAGACTGAGAGGCTGTTTTGAAAAGGTTCATTGGCCAAGAACAATAAATAAAAAGTTTGTTTAATCCAGCCAAACAGCAATCTCACATAATGAAGCTTTTCTTTTCATGTTGTGTCAGCACTTGATTGAGCAAGTAGTTTTAATACATCTCGACATGGAGTATTATACTCCTGAGATCACCAGTTGTAAGAATATGGATGAAACAAGTAAATAATGTGAATAGATCACATTGTAATGAGACTCTCCCTACTGACATCGTCTTAACTGTTTTCAGCCTGTGCACCTAAAAATGAAACCAAATAGGTGATCTGTTGGGGAGGTTTTGGGACTAAGGATTATTTAGAGTGAATAGATGTATTACTACTGGTGTAACTCTCAAAGAGGAAAAAAATAGAGCAGAAAAAATAAGAGAGAAGCGATATGGAATTGATGCAACTGCTGCTGTACGTAGAATCCTGAATTATGCATTATTACCCTATAATGTTACCCAGTAAATAACCTTTTTTCCTTAACTTCCATCTTCTCCTATGCTTTCCTATATTCCTCTTCCTTCATGCCTCGCTTCTGTCAGCCTTCCCAAGAATATTCCTGCTTTTCATGCAAACTCAGGAAAGTTAAACTTTATAAGTCATATTTATACATATCTTCAGAGGGTTATTTTTTGAGGTATCTGTCTTAATATGAGCCGAATTGCCTCAGGAGACACATGCTTCTCTTTATTTCTGATTGAGGAATGCTGATTTAGCTGTCTCACCTCAGGACTCCTGAGTTAGGGTAGATAAATTGTACTTATACAGACTCCCCTGTATACCTTTTGTCTTCTTATTATATATATATTATATATGTAGGAGCATGTTCTGTGTAAGATATTCTTCAGCTCTTATTTATAAACATTATTAGATAAAATTCAATGTTTTACTACATATGTATGAAAAATGGATTTTCACGGCATTTGGGGCAGCAACAGGGGTTTTGAGATACAAACTGAAATGATAAAAGAGAGTGAAGATGCTAAACAGCAAATTAAGGAGAAAAGAACGAGAAAACAGTGAAAAAGACAGGACTGAAATTTAACTAGCGATGGAATGATAATCCCAGAGGAGCCAGAGGGCAATACAAGTGGAAGGAAGCTGAAGATGCTCAAAGAAAAAAACTTTGAAATGGTAATCAGCTGAAAGCAGTGCTGAGTAAAGATGATACTGAATGAAGCCTCTGTTTCTTTTAGAAATGACCTGTATAAAATACAGGTCCAAGCCCTAAGCTTCTTATTTGCAGTGATGAGCAGTTATTCCTGAAACCAATGCTAGTAATGGCACTGGAGATTCACAAACCTTGGGAAAAGGAGCAATAAAACTAACATGATAAAAGATCAATGAAAGTGAGAGAGTGTAACTAGAGCTATAAAAGAATAATCTTCACTGGTGATGCTTAACTGATACAGGAGATTGGAGGCATATGTTCTAGGGAAGCTATAAAATAAAACATTTCTTGCATGACATTCTACTTACAGTTCCCTAAGTCACCAAACATACATGCCCCTTGGCACAAAAACTGTGTATATTACCTGACCTTTCAGAAATTAATGGCATTTTCAGTGCAGCATGAATTTATTAGCGAGGTTTTTGGTGGGGTTTTTTTTTGTTTTTTTAGAAAAATTGAGAAAGAAAAAGAGAAGCAAAAAAACTACAAATTAAAATCTTGTTAAGAGACAGTAGGACTTTACCTCAGGGATGGATTATGAAGCATTAAGAGGAGCATATTCAAATAAAGTACAAAAAAGAAGAATGGATTTTTAAATTGTTAAGAAACATTAAAAAGTACAATGTAGTCAGTTCTATTTTAAAAATTTGAAAAGTATAATGAAAAGAAATAACAGTATTTTAACAGACAAACTCAAGAAATAAAAAGGGCCACACCAAGGTGTCATTTTTTATGTGTTCACGGTTGTATTTTAAGGAGATCTAACTGTGATACACCTGATGTTACTTCCTATGCATGCCTCAGAAGTGGAGTGACAATGCCTAAAAGAAACACATCTATCAAACAACTCTCTTTAGGGTAGGAATGGTAGAAGTTTAGAGCCTAAAAAAACTAACATTTCAGCCACAACAGGATCCTAATTAATGTTTCAGCATTTTCCTGTTACAAAATGTTTAAATATGTATTTAGTATGAGGATAACAGAATAATCAGGTAACAGGCACTCGGTAGGAAAAAGACAGGGCAAGGGCAAGGTCAACATAAATGTAGTGCTGTAAAACTTTGTCTCTGAGGCACCTTTAGGAACAATCACAAGAATGTAAATGTGTTCTAACGTGATGCACCCGAAGTCTCAATGTACTGCTTAAGTGATGGGAGATGATAATAGCCTCGAGACAGGTTTTGCAGATCAACGCCCTGCGCTGCCCTGCTGCAAGCTGTTTTTTTAGTAAGCATTTGACTGAAGAAATTTAATCCCTAGTGTATATTTCTTAAAGATTCCTCATTGGAGCTAATCTTTTCTGTTGTTTCCTGTCCCAATCCGGATGCCTTCACCCATGGAAAACAGTAACTTTTTCCTTAAATAGCGTCAGTGCAATCTGTAAGACTTCCCATGGAGTAAGATGCTACTTAATAGAAACATGAGTGAAGAGATAAGAATGCCACCCCCGAAACTCAGTTGAGGTAGAAATGGAAGAGAAAAAATTATCAAGTTTGTGCAGTCAATCACAGAAAGCACAGAATCAAGTTATTTTACATTTGATATTTTGGAGAGGTGTATCTTACAATGTTTCCCCTTTTTTAAGTTTTTGATTTAAAACGGTTGAGGAATTATCTGTATGTAGAATTGATGAGACTTTCTGGGGATCAAAAGGAAAAAAGGAAGGAAGAACATGGAACTGATCTTATATCAAATTACCTCTCTTTTCATTGCCTTCAGTGGAGGACAGTATCATCACTTTAGATTTGCCAAAACAATGGGAGATGCTTATGAGGGCAACATGTTAATGACATCTCTGAAATTCTGAAAACATGAGGAAGTTGATGTCTGAAATAGTATGTATCTTCAGTTTTAGGAATAATATGTATTAGGCTGCATTCTGTCTCCTATTTCCATCCAACAACCTGAATTTCTGGTTTGGGGAACTAGTATTTCCCCTACAGTTGGTACAGGAGCGTATTGCACAAGAGGTGAAAATCTGGGTTTTGTACTTGAAGGAATCCCCCTTCTATTCCTCCCAAGAATTGAAAAATATGTTCCTCTATTTCCCAACAGAATGATTGAAGTGTGTCTTCATGTATAAGCTGCTTATGAGATTTAACACAAATAACACGGAAAGTGCATGGCAGAATTCTTTTCAAGTAAACAGCCCTCTTCATAATTTATAATCCAGAACCCTCCAAATACCCTGTGTTTTCAACACAAATCAGATCTAATACCACTGTCATGGCAGAAATTAATGTATTCATTGCAGGAAAAGAAGGACTGTAACTATAACTTCAGGAAACTCCCTTAAATAATATAAAACTTAGTAACATAAAATTGTGTCCAAGGCAGAATCAGCTCTACCCAAGTTGTTTCTAACAGATATTGTTGGACCTCTGATCAAGGGCATCTGAAGAGGAAGACATTCATGAAGAGCAGTGTTCTAGTGCCTTATAAGTCTTTCTGCTCAACTCTTTTCTGATTTTCATGAATACTTATTGATGAAACTTAAAGTCATGAGATCATGTCCTGCCCACCACAGACATGGAGAACAGATTACTCTGGAGAAGCCCTTGATATGCTGGAGAACTTGTCCCTGTTTCTTGATTTCCAAAGGCTTCTGTTTTAACTGCAGTTGCTCACTTGACCCTTCCTTGTAGGTCTCCAGCATTCCTGTTCATTTCCTGAGGTTCTCTCCAATTGATCCTCTTGTCTCTTGGTTATGATGCCTAAGATGATCACAGTATGCCATCTAAAAGTTTTATGGATCATGAGTAATGCTGAAGGATAGATAGACCACTATTGAAAAAATGTGAAGAATTTTATGTGGAGACATTTCAAAGCATACAGTGTACAGGTGCCTTGATCTCAAAAGTAAGATTTGATCTCAGAAAGAATACATGCCGTGCTGAGCACCATACTAGATGGTTTCACTTACTACAGAACACAGTCTGTCTCTAGGTGTAGGCACCCAGCTCCCAGTGACTTTGAAAATGTCAAGCTGCATCAAAGTTAAGATTCGTTTTAAGATCAATAAGCCTCCAGAGGTTCAAGGTAGCATATATATTTTGCTTTCTCTTCTCCCCAGTTTACAGTATAGAACTAAGTGTATTTATAGTTTCAGCTTTATGCTGAAGGTAGAATTGAAACCACTGAACCCACAGGTCTTTATAGTCATCGCTCTAAGGATCATCTTTTATGGGGCTGTAAGTAAAGAAGAGCTTTACATTAGAAATTATGGGGATGAAAAAGGAGCCGATTGAGAACTTATGGATAAAGGTTAAAGAGCAGACCAGTATTGATGACATTTTATAGGCCACCTGACCAGTTTGAGGACTTTTACAGGCAGCAAGAGGTAGCCACATGTTCACAAGCCCAGACCAAGGTCCCCATGGGGGACCACCTTGACTATCTGTTGGAAGGATAACACAGCATGACATAAGCAATCCAGTAAGTTCCTTGGAAAGCATTGCTGAAAGCTTCCTGGCACAACTGATTGAGGAGCTAATGAGGACAGGGTACTCTTCTGGACCTTATGCTCAGAAAGAAGGAAGGGCTCACAAGGGAGATGAAGGTCAAAGGCAATATTGACTGCAGGACGTCAGGAGAGCAAATTTTGGCCTCTTTACGGGTCTGTTTGGAAGAGTTCTGTGGCATAAGGCCCTTGAAGGAAGACCAGTACCAGAAAGTTGGTTGATATTCAAGGATCACCTAATGCAAATTCAAGATTGGTCCATCCAGAAGAGCAGAAAGTCAGGCAAAAATACCCAGAAGCCTATATGGATGAACAAGTAGCTCCTGGCAAAACTTAAATATGTACAGAAAGTGGAAGCATGGACAGGTAACCTGGAAAGAATGTAGATGCTGAGTGTACAAGCCACAACCCATTCAGAATGGAATCTAGTGAGTGATGTCTATGAGCATTTATACATTTAAACCTAATGTACTGTAATGTATTTTTTAAGTAGTGAAGTTCTGTTTTATGGAAAAATAGTTCCTAATTATCATAATATATTCTGCAAGGAATTTGGCAGAAAAATACTTCAGATTGATAAAGCTTCGTACAAAAGGTGATATTAAAAATAATTAATGTGGCTGTAAAGACAAGTTTTTGCAACCTTTGTTAATAAAGTTCTTAAGAATGGAGGACTGTGCGGAAATTTCTTGTACTTTTAAAAGGCTGAGTCCATGATCAGCTCATATCAATTTCATAAAATATTTCATACATAACAGAAATGCCTGATTAATAATGAGGAAGATACAGTGATGTGAAAGCCAATTCCGTTGCAGAACGCCCACCAACATGTGTGATGGCTTTTATAGGAGCAGTGGAGATGTCAAATGTTAGGACTTTGTGACAGAGTATCTTTTCTCCAAAACAAGTAATATTTTCTAAAAGAACTGTTTTCTAAAGAGGTTTATTCTTAAGATTTCACAGGATTTACAAGTGGTTTATTCCCTCTAACTATGAATGGCTTTGTTTTTTAAACCAAAAGACCTAGTTAGGCATAGATATACACAAAACCTGAAGTTCACCAATTTAGGATTCTAAAACAAAAGCTTAAGAAATAATGGCTGATTATTCACAGTTGACATTAGGTCAAGGAGATTGTTTTTCTTTCTTTTCTTTTCTTT